>QRFJ01005272.1:0-43277 GCA_006176705.1 Cocos nucifera | reverse complement strand
GTAACCAACTCCCGCACCAAAATCTCCCACCCTCGCGCCCAGCCGCCTCCTTCCTTTCCCTCCATCTTTCACGCTCTTCCCCCAGCCACCATCCCACCTCCCCACCCGGTCCCTCACCACCCCGACTACCACCGTCCTTTCCCCATTGCCCTGACCAACCCCTCTCCCGCACCCATCCACCGCCAGCCCCCCATCTCCAGCCACCGCTGTAGCGCCCCGCAACCTATGTCCACCTTCCAGCGCCCCCATCTTTCACCTGCTCCCTGACTCTCCGCCCACCCCCACCTTACCGCGCTCGACTGCCTCCGTTTCTTTCCGCCATCTGGCATCATGCTCCCCTGCGCGACCTAGCTGCCACCCCGCACCCGGCCCTTCCCACCTCCTTCCCTCCCAGCCCGCCCCTCTTCCCCCCACGCCGCCGCCCCTTCCTGCCACCATTGCCACTTCCCACATCCCCCTATCTCGGCCGCTCCCCCCACCACCCTAAACACTCCCCCTTCCGATCGTCGACCCTCCATCACTTGTGCTCTCTCGGCCTCCTTCGTCACTATGCCCCCTCCCCTGCCCCATCCCCGACCGCCCCTACTCTCTCTATCTTTTTTCTTTTTCTCCTCTTCTTTATCTCACAATCTTGCTTTTGTTTCATAGGGTATCTCAGTGCCTCTCCTTTCTAGCATCATCGGCGGTGACCTCGAAGCTTTCTGCGACCCTTCTCTATAGCCTAGGTATAATTTTTAAAAAATTATGTATTATTTATTAACAATATACTACTAATAATTATAAAATATTATAATAAATTTATATTATCTGTATCCATAGTTTTTGATCAAATCTGATTTAGATTTGGATCCAATTTATATGAACTGGATCCGAATTGAATACCGATGGATCTGTTACTTGAAGTATCGGACCCAACCCTAATGATCCCAAAAGGTCGGACCGCAATTCTAGGTATCCAAAACTAAAATGGAGAGACGAGAGGAAGATCGATAGATTGAGAGAGGAGGGCGATCACTCGCGGCCGTCGATAAGGGAGATCATGAGTGGAGGGGGAGAGAGGGAGAGGTCCGACCTGTCATCGTTGCTAGCAGGAAATGAGAGAGGAGAGAGAAGGAGGGATCCGACCTCACCACCATCATAGGAGGGAGGGTCCACCTACCGGCGATCACTGGAAGGGATGGGATCCGACTTCGCCGGAGGGAGATCAGAGAGTGAGAGAGGAGAGATAGGTCTGGCCTTGCCGCGAGATCGAGAGAGTGAGAGAGGGAGGATGGGTCCAACCTGCCAATGAGGAGATCGAGAGAGTGAGAGGAAGATCGAGAGATGGAAATTGGAAGGGAGGGTTCGGCCTTACCACCATCATCGACGAAGATCGAGAGAGGAGAGAGGAGTGATCGAGGATGGCATACAGTCGAGCTAGCTCGATACAAGCTGAGCTAGCTCGGCCATGATCGAGCCGACTGAGGGAGGGACCAGCTGGATGTCTCAAGCATGGAGCCGACTATCTCAGGCGTGGACTAGCTCGACTCTGAATGAATATTGATTATGTCTCTCTAGATTCCAACTTTAAGCCCAAGTGGCACACATCATCTACTTTGTTTTCTTCAGATTTCTGACAATTACACCAAATTCGTGCAAGAGATCGATTACGATGTTGCTATCCTAATTATTTATGAATGTAATTCATAGTTAGAGAATGTATTGCAATAACATTATTTGATGTTATATCTTGTTGCTTTGTTTATTGCATTGCATAATGAATAGACCCATCAATTATTAGTGTAACATATTAGAGTCTATTATTTTGATGCTTATAGCAATATTTTTATTCAATGTTAATATTAATTAAGCTTAATCGTTGTAGGTAACGATGGCACCGAAAAGCCATCTAACTTTTATCCCTGCCTCTCGTCGGATTACGTGCAATTCAGATCCGAGGACAAGTCAGAGCAAACTCCATCCACCTTGGCATCAGCTGCTGCAGGACCTCCACCATCGTACTTACTCCATCTGACATCTAACTCCATACCAATGCATCTACTCCACCAACAGCTGAGCCTCTTCATCGCCATTCTGAGATACATGTCTACATGCAGGCATCTGAGTGTACATTATTATATATATTAGTACAACTTTATTTTTATATAGTATGGTAACACTTATATATTTGCATAAGATTGCATTGCAGGTGTATCATCCAGTCGTATTCATGGTCCCATACGTATGGAACACGTTGGAACCGCCAAGCATGAGTGATGGTCTATTTACGATGTGCGAGGGAAGGCCGGTAAGGGAGATCACTATGGAGATGCATTTCTTTTCTAGTAGTGCTGTGAGTAGTTGGACATATCTCGTAGAGCCAATACTGGCATTGATGGATTGCCTGCATGAGATCGGTAGGGAGGAGATATGGATAAGTATGTGCATCTTAGTTATATTTAGTATTTTATATGTTTACACTATATGTTGATTATAGAATAATTTGTAACTAATTTTTGATAATTTTATGTAGAGAAGGTACGATTCTCCCGATCATTGGAGAGGACTCGAGATGCCCCGACTGAGGAAGATCGGAGATGTGTACTAGGTACAAAGTCAGCTCCATAGAGGATGGCTCGAGCACCGACAAGTAGTACTCTGAAGAGGCTTTTCTCTGGATACAGGATAAGTCCCTCGAGTCAGTGGGAGAGGAGTTGACATTAAAGAGCTAGGAGTTTGAGGTAAAATTCTAACTTTTAAAATTTTCAATATGTATAAAATTTTAAATATTTTTAAATATTATTATTTATTTTAATACTTTTAGGCTTACCTTTCAATCAGAACGAAAGAATCATACAGCCCAGGAGTATAGCATGCACTCTAGGGCCGCGAGTCTATGGCCAGTCGGTGCATAGAGAAGTTAATAATTTAAATCTTACTAGATAAATTAAATTTATATTTTTATCATCTTTTGAATAATTTATTCTTTGTTATAAGCTATGAGAGATGAGTGACTGCAGCCATAGGAGATCTTTTCGTCCAGCCATATGGACAAGATGCAGGTCGACGAAATGTCTACGATCGGACCATATTTTGTAAGTATAAATGATTATATATATGATTAGTATTAATAGCATTTTCTATAAAATTTTATATTTTAATTTAAATTACAGAATCAGTTGATGCACTCGAGTGAGGCTCGGTTACCTCATCGGGCCCATGACCATCTGTCTCGCTTGGGCCTGAGCACTCTGGGTAAGGATCTGATGCACTGGCTCGGATACTGCCGATGAACTATTGGTCCGAGGCGAGCGTCTTCCTCATAGACTTCCAGTATCATCAACTGATAGGAGCTAGAGCCTTGGTATTGGCAGATTCAGCATGATTAGACAGATTCGACGAGGCGAGCGCGCATTCTCATCTGGAAGCATCATAAGAGCATGATGTTGACGCTCAGTGCGTATTTAGATCATGGGCTTCGAAAATATTGTACCGCATTCCAGTTCCAACTCTAGCTCCGATCTCCACTCCCAACGCCAGCTCCAACCCAGCTCCGGCTCCTACTGCTGGCTCCAACTCCAGCTCCGCTCCTAATGACGACAATGAATGTAGTATTAGGAAACTTTTGATGTATTTTATTTTTTAAAAAATATTTATAATAAATTTTATTTAGTAATAAAATTTTAGTATTTAGAATAATTTTAATTATTAATATTTTCTCATGTTATATATTATTTTATATGAGGTAAAATAATATAAAAAATAAAATTTTAATTTTTAATTATTCAAAATCTATGGCTGCAGTTTATAATCAGCCTGAATCCATGACAATCGCTGACATAGTCCCTGGTGCAAACGGCAACCACTGTATTAAACCTATGTAGTGGTTAAGAAACCGCTGCTATATGAAGTCGATCTATTGCGCAGTTTATAAACCTGCTATAATTAGCTCATCTATGATAAGGCGGTTCAAACAATACTGTAATAGACCATTGCCATAGAGCATACGGGGCACGGCTTCAGTAGCAATATTAAATAACCGCTGCACTATACGAGCGATTTATTGGGACTACGCCAACGTTTACGAAACTGCTACCGGTGCCTTTTTTTTGAGTAGTGCCCCAACCATCCCTACAAGATCCTATTTCGATAAGATCTTCATCCTAGGAGTAGGATCTTCACCCTAAGTCCTTTATGGAGAACTTATGATGATAAACCAAACTTTATTTCTGCATGCAATGAATGTCATTTCTAAATAATAGAGAAAATCATCACATACAAATAAGAAATATCACTTACTGAGACCATTTGTCCAATTTATAAATATAGGCCTCTCTTCATCTAGAAAAGCCATACATTTTGATCAACCTTGTCAAAATGCATGTCTAAAAACCCGAATGCTTGATCAATCCATAAACTGATCTCTAAAGCTTGCAAATTAACTTGATCATCTAAACTTAGACCTCTCAGGTGTATTCATATATAACCTGCGTTTTGAATCAGCTCTCCATTTAGAAAAACACTTCAAATCATTCATTGCCAGATATAAAGTTTAGATGGAAGCAATCTTGCAAGCATACTCTGAATGATTAAGCATGCCCATAACAGGGGACTCTCACATAGCAATACCAATAACATAACGAGATCCCTTGGCAATTGGAACGGGCTTTATAGGTCTCCACCTTCGGTCTGTGCCCAATCTCCTTTGAACACCCATTACACTAAATGATTATAACACCATCGAGTGGTCAACAATGTCCACACATCCGTTGACACTCATGGACTTCATCTGATTCAATGCTCCGAGCCATTCTCGAATAAGGTCTCGCATTACAATCCATCTAGATATTTAGATCCTCATCATTCTCGTTCGAGTTCGATGGATCCCATCCTAATCAAGAGACTATAGTATGTCACCAACAATGATACTCTACCGCCTTATGATGTACCGATGCTTCAATATATTAAGGTCCATTGCTCTATATCGAATAACCAGTTCAAGCTATAGTGTCGGTTTTTTCTACCTATTGAACTTCATAAGTTCAACCATATAGAGACAGTTTTTCACTACGAACTTCTTTTCTGAAAAGATTCCTAAGATCGCCAAATATCTTTGTTCACAGCAGTGTAGAAAAGATATCCTTTGAATTCTTGTGGTACTTATGAAGTCACTTGTCAGACTAATCCAAGTGTGGACAGACTTGCACCTTTTCGATGTGTAGTGCTGATAATAACTTACTAAGAATGTACATTCAAAAGCCACGAGAGAAAGAGGATCAGCCAATATATTTGGTTGCTGGCATCGAATAGTAGTCAGCTAGCTCGGTGTGAGATCTAAGTCAGCTCGAGGCAGTATCCGAGCAAACCTTCCCTCAGCAGATAGAAAGCTATGCTTGATATGAGGTATGTCGAGTCGCGCCATCCTATGACCAAGCCCACTCGATTGAGGCGAACAGCGATATAACTGATGAACAACACACTACGGAACAATCACCAATATAAAATTCTTTTCATGGGTCTTAGAGCTCCTGACGTCAGGACCAGATCTATCATTATTTTATGCTAATTGTGGCTATCTAGCACTCAGGAGAGGTAGTAGAGCTGATTGCGATATCTTGTTGAGTGGCTATTGATTGATCATTAAGCTTATAAAAAGACTAGACGTACCTATAATAGAAGAAAAGGAAGTCTCAGAAAAAGCCTCTTAAGCCAGGTGTATGAGGAATACTAGCAAGATCCACTGAAGTACTATAGTAGTCGCCTTCCCTGATAAGCATATGGGGTTGAGAGAAGGCTCGACAGTGCAGCAGCCGAGGAGACGTATCTCTAGCATAGTGTGTCAGAGCTTCTCAAGAGACAAGCACTAGGTCTTAGGGAAGCTAGGGATCTCAGGGAGCGCCAGGAGCATCAAGAAAGCCGGAAGTGCCTAAAGATGGGTTGCCTAGGGACAAGAGGTGGGGCTTGATAGTAAAGGTTGGTGGATGCACAAAGTGTTCAAATATGTTCATAACAGCCCTACGACTGGTTAAGGTCTGTAGAGGGGGATTATCTTTCCTTGAGATTACTGTTTGAGAAGCGTTGTATGGTGAGGTGTGCTTCTTAGAGTCCTAGAGAGGATTGGGAGTTGAAGATTGTTCTCCCTAATTCATTCTTTCTAGTAGTGAATGCATGCATGCGCCATAGAATTGTAGGCATCTTAAGGTCGAACCAATGTATGTTGATGGTTGTTTATCTCTTACTATCTATCTTTCCAACAATAGTGGTGCCAATGCTCCTACAGATGACTTGGGTGGGTGATCTATGTCCGTAGTTTGGATCTATCCTAACACCCGAGATTACTAAACAACGCATTGTACATAAATCGTTGGTACACAACAAACCCTATAGTGTGAAAGTCAGCTTTACGTCCGTCCATACCATAGGAAGTCTTAACATAGATCGGGATCCCTATTGAATAGAGTATGCAAGCGTGAGCTTCGTAGTACAAAGTAGACCGCGCGGAACGCGGATATCCGAGTTGGTTTGTTTTTTGTTGTTTGTTTTTGATTTTAGTTTGCCTGAACATTTGTGTGTTTGATGGTTTATGTGTGTGATTGTTTGTTTTACGTGTTGTCTATTGTTTTGTTTTTGTGTTTTTGTCGTTTTTGTGGGTGTATCTGGGTGGAGTGTGTGTTTTGTGTTGTTGTGTTATAAGTGTTTACGGAGTTGTTTTTTTTTGTCCTGGTTTGGTTTGTTTTGTGGTATGCTTGTGTGGTGTCGAGTTGGTGAGAGGGCCTGTTGGTGTGTGTGGTTTTTGTGTGTGGTTTCTGTTTGTTCGGGTTTGTGGTTTGTTGTGGAGTGGGGTGGTGTGGTGGCTAGTAATGAATACGATAAGCAAGTTCAAAAATCCATCAAAGATTGGACATGCTAACAAAGTTTATTTTCTTCTTCAAACACACCATTACCTGTGGTGTTCTTGAGGAGTCCATTGAGAGAGATGTTATTCTCTCCTGGATATTGAAAACTCACTAGAAAGAACTATCTCCTCCTCGGTCCGATTAAAAATTTTAATACCTTTTCAATTTATTTTTCTACTTCAACGTGAAATTGTTAACAATCAAATGAATCCAACTTAGTTTCATAGATAGAACATATCTATATCTGGAAAGATTCATCTAAATGATGAAATAAAAATATCCATTCTGCGACTTGTGTCCATTAGTCTAACATAACAGAATGTACTAATCCAAGACCAGTGAGCTCTCTCATTCTTTTCACAAAGATGACTTGGTCAAGTTTTTTTAAGAAAGACAAATTCAAAGTTGAAAGTGATTCACAATCACTGACTTTCAAGAATTTCCTCTTGAGTCAACTTGGTTTATCCATTTCTGTTGTACTATGACCTAGCCATCAGTGCCTCATAAGGTAACTATCTGATACACTAGTCTAATCAGAATTCTTGCCAGTTGAATACTAGCGTTAATAGGTTTGTGATAACATATACACACTATTTGTTCAATATCTAAAAAAATAATTAATACTCTATTCATAAAATAAAATTATTTATTAGAAATTGTTATAATATTTTGTGCCTAAAGGCCTTATAGAAATGAATTGTTTGAGAAAAACTTAGATATGAAATTGATAATCAGTTAAGAACCATAGTTATGTTGAATCAAATACAAGTTTTCAAGATTGTAAAACAAAACTAAAAATCTGACCTTGCCATCTCCAATGTTTCCAAATGAACCTCTCGCTCTCCAATATCTCCTACTGACCTGCAATCCTGCAACGACTTCAAATATAGTAAGGGCATTGATATCCTAATAACCCAGTCGTAAAAATTATAAATAGAAAAATTGCAAGGAGTCTATCATGTCACATACCTGCCCCCACAGAAACTTGCTTCTTTCTCATGCTTTTCGGTATCCAGGGAGGCAGTACTAAAGATAGATCCTCTTCCAATGGCCCACTTCTTAACAAAAAAAGTATTTACTACTTTATCAAGCTTGCATCTTCCTGGTGGCCCGCACAAATTCCCAATCTGTAACTGTAACCCTTCTTACCAATTCTTCTTCTTATTCTTCTTTTCTTTTCTAAAGGATTGAGACCAGAAGATGAACTTCCACTAAGTTTACAACTACCTTAGATTGTGATCTTCTCAATATTTGAAGCAACCCCAGTAACCCATGGTAGTCCTACTTCAAGCTATCATTTATTATGGAGTAAAGAAATGTAGATAGAACTTGGGCAGCGATTCAAAGAATTAGCATCCTTCCAAGCTACTATGCAAGAAAAAGCTGAAGCTTGCCCAATAGCTTCCCTAACTAGTTACAACTAACAATGACGGAGGCGATAGAAAGTGGCCATATCCGCACTAAGATAAAACTCAAAAATCTAATTATAATTATCCCATAAACTAATCTAATGATTTAGACTTTAACAAAAGATCCTTTTCACATATTTATTCGAACTCAGTAGCCTTTACCTCACACCATTGAGAAAATAACCTAATTTTAGCAAGTACTAGAATCCACATAGACTGGCCCATGAGCCAACTTAAGTTGGTTTAAATCCCATGTACATATGATAGGGTAGGTCATAACCAATTATTTGCTAAAATAATTTTAGTAATTTAATTTTACCCCCAGTCCCTAAATCTAATAGGCTTGCCCTCCATTAAAAGGGTTATGGTAGGTTCCAAACCAATTAAACATGACCATAACTGGTCCATCAATTATGAATGAATATAAGCCTAACTTGTTGGTATCCAACCACTCATGGCATTAAAAGAATGCAGCCAAGAAATATATTAATTCAATGAATAATTTTCCATCAGCCAAATAGCACCAGGCCTTGGGCCCCAATGATTATCCAACTAATGACATAATCATCCACTTAATAAAGGCATATGACTAGTTATCAACATAGAACTATTTTTATTTTAAGTACAATAATTTAAAAAAAGTTAATAAAGGAAGAGAGAGAGGTCAAGTGAATCATCTAATCATGATCCTCCCATTGGCTTACAATAGCTATAGATCGACCAGCTAATAAGCTAGTCTTATGGAGCATCCTAAATTAGTCCACACTAATTTACCTAGATCTAACATGGTCAGCTCGAAAATCCAAGTGGATTGATCAAAAATATATCAACCAAGAGATCAGGTAACTCAATCTAATTGGAGGTCCTGCCAAAAGCTGCCTAGACACATCAAAATATGGCTAGATAAAGCGGCTATTCAAGTAAAGACCACCAGTCTTTTACCTTAACACAAATGGTTAAATTAGTCTTAACTAGAGTCAATCTAAAATTCATGCTAGACTTGGTTGCTAAGAATCAAGTCCATACTTGGTCCTCCGTTAAAGATATGGACTGATCAGCTATAACTAAATAATCGATCCTAGAGAAATCTTGACCTAATCTAAGACATACATTTGATTAGATTTAGCAATTCGCTCTTAATATAAGTTTGTTCTTTAATCTAACCAGGTCTAAACCCAATTAATGAACTAATTCCACACTCCGGTGGTTTCATTAACCTCAATGTGTTATTTATTGTGTCTTAATGGATCTTATTCACAATCCTAAGAGTCCTAAGACAAACCAACTTCTTAATAATTAGATGGAGCTGAGGGTTGCGATTCAGCTTTTCAAAAATATTTTTAATTCTAGATAATTAATATTTTACAACATATTCTACCTAACCAGGGTTGCAGATTGATTCAATAATATGCAAATAAAGATAACATGAAACTACTTTAGATCTAATCTCAATAGGTTCATGTAACGAAATGATTAATCCAATCAATCAAAACTAATCTTAAGATCAAATCTAGAACATAGTTAGTAATGATTAAAATTAGATTAAATATTTTTAATTAATTCATAAAACTCTTAGACAATCTAAAGTTATAATCAAATTTTAGAAGCAATGTCACAATAAGACAACCATCAACTCGAATCCCACTGTAAGAGAACTCCTTTCAGCATTGACAATCTTGATAATCATTCTGCGAACCTAAACTTATTTTTAGATTAAAATATTTTAATCATAAAAATCTTAAATTAATCATATCTATAAAGATTATGATAAGAAATTGATGTAACACAAATGGACAACCTCCGCACTATAAAGATAAATCTTTACACAGGATAACCTTAATCAATTTGGTATACATAAAGTTATGTTTAATTTTATATTTAATAATTAGATTAAATAGATCTAATCTATGAAATAACTAAATATGCATATATAAGCATATTAAAATGAACCTAGGCTTTCCTACGGAGATGAGAACCAGATCTAGATGTCAAAGACTAGATCTTAGAAACTGTTAAGATCTAGCATGAAGAACTAAGAATTAATCAAAATAATTAATAAAAATTAAAAAAATCTTTAGATCTAAAAGTTTTATAGATCATATAGCATGAGATTAAATAAAATTAAAAATAAAAAGAAAGAAAATAAGGGGGGGGGTGGTTGATCTATATCAACATCATCCACACTACATCTAATGCAGGTATGAATAATAGATCAGACATATTACTTAGCGAGTAGACATTCTAACTTATGATTCAGACTTAAGATTGTACTCTGAGCCATAGAATGTGTCTGACCTCTAAGAGATGTTCTAACATGACCCATGAACTTGATCAGAAGTTCGATTCCCGAAAATCAGCACAATATCTATGCTAATGCTAATCCTTATTCGACAGTCGATCCGTATTTTCTTCTTCAAGGATTGGATACTTCCAAAAAATTGGAAGAAAAGGAAAGAGACTTAATCTTGAAACAACACTTTCGGGATCGAAAATTCTCTAAGAAAGAATGAAATAGAAGGAACAAGTAACCTCTAGGAAAATGAACCCTCTCTCTTCTTGCTCTCTCACTGAACACCTAGATTGGGCTTTAATATTGCCCATAGTGGTTTCTTTGTGATCCCAAAGGTCTCTCCTTGATTTTCCATGCCCTAGAGCCCTCTCTATAACTAGAAATCACTTAGTAACAAGACAAGCTAAAAGGAGTTCGTTAAATTACATAAGATATGGATAGCTTGTCTGAGGTCAAATACTAGATAAACAGTCAAATTAAGGAAACAAGTTTGTGCTCAACACTTGGTGCCCCCTTCTTTTTTTGGTGTGGACGCAGCAGTAAAGGGTGAGACAAAGATGCCTTTCTCACTAAGCAATAGTGAGAGAAAATTAGGGAGAGGCAGGCAAGATATGGAAGATTTGGTTCTCAAACCTATTTCCCATAAAGTGAAACCAAAACAAAATATCCTCCTCGACCTGGCCAAAAAAATAGTCCAAATAAAAGAAAAGAGAGAGAGAGAGCATGCGAAACACAAGATAAAGGGGATCCATACACAAAATCAAGAAAAGGGCGAGGGGTGATGTTTGGGGCTATAGGGTTGGTGCAGGAGAAGGGAAGTCCTTAGTTATACTAGACTTCCAATTGACTTAGTCAATACAAATCTTTTAACACAAAAATCAAAAATAAATTAATCTAAAATAAAATAAATCCTTTAACCCAATTTAAGAACTTAATTAAATAGATTAAATCTAAATTAATTCCTAATAAAATTTAAAAATAGTTGACCCAAGTCCCTGATTGCACTCAGACTAGTTCCTTTCTACATTGGCTTATCCAATAAACCAATTGGACTTGATCTAATCCAAGTCCAAATCAAATCTAATTAATCAATATTAATAGACTAATCTTAGCATATTATTAATCAAATTAACTAATTAGTAATCCAATTGCAATCGATCCTCGTCACAATACTTGCACTAGGTTAAACATCGAATCGTATTGATCACGTTAACCCTTAGAAACAATTTATCATGATATAAGCCATTCTGATTCAATCATGAACTCTAAAATATATAATGACCCATAGGTCTGAACTAAGCTAGCAACATACAAAATAAAATTTATATCATCGAAGTGACCATCTAGAGCAAGGGTACCCGTAGTAGTCCAGATAGGTCGAATTATTAGAGCAACATCCTAAACCCAATGGATATATGTTGTCCTATATAATTCAATTCCCCCTTGACCAAAAATGCTCCGTAAATACCCTTAGATTTTTAAACTCCAATCCATTAGCACGATGTATTAAAATACAAATTCCACTCATGATTACTGGACCAAATTTGCTAATATTGAAATAATAGTGATACATTCTCTCCAACTCTAGAGGTCAATCCCATCCTTGATCAACAACCGACTTTGCAACACTTGGCTATCTCAAAAGCATCATACTAAATTAAAAATTAATAAGTCTAGCCAGCACAGTTGAGCTGCTGCAAGCTACCTGAGATGAATCCAAGTCAAGGACAGCTGTTAGGTAGGTGGCTGGGAGGGACGGTCAGGGATGGGGAGGTTGGCGGGGGAGGGGGAAGGAGAGGTGGCACCGACCGGGGGGGAGGAGGGGTGGTATCGATCAGGGGGAAGAAGCCTCATCGACGATGGAGAGGAGGGGGAGAGACAGAGAGAGAGATCGAGTGTGCATGGGAAGGAAGCAGGAAAAATTTAAAGATTTTTAACCTAACCTATGTAGTGGTTATCGAACCGCTATCATAGATCTACGACAGCAGTTATCCAAAACCACTACCATAGATCTACGACAGTGGTTCTATAACCGCTGCTGTAGATCTATAGCAGCAATTTTTCATAACTACTGTCGTAGGTTGAAAATATTTTTTTTTAAAAATATTATATAATTTTAAAATTTAATGTCCATCCTCACCATTCATTATCTGAATAATTATCATTAGAGTGTCATTGCAAAAGATTGCCTCGATTCGATTGCCCTAGCTTCATCGATTAGAAAAATTTGATTTCGATGATCATAAACGATGATGCAATAATCTAATAGATGACGACCTCTGATAGATCCAAAAATCTATAACGATGATTTTGATAATGTTTATAGCATACTATCAAAGTTTCACTTCAATCAGATATCGTTATCATGGTCAATTTAGTATGGAATCATTTCGACCGTTAAATTAGAAATAAGCGATCAAAGGATTAAATGGCATCCGATTATGAGATAATTTTTTAGTTAAATGATCTTTGTTATAATTTTGAATATTTTATATGGCGATGATAGTAAAATTCAAATCATTTTCATAAAAACTGTTCATGTTAAGTAGATATTGCAAAAGCACGAGCATAACAACCAGTGAAGTTTCAGAATGATTATTAAGAGACGTATAGTTTTGGATCATTCTTAATCTCGCAAGTTAAATTTTATAATCACTACCATAAAAAATGATTAAAGTAGTAGCCAAGATTATTTATAAAAAAAAATATCTCATAATCGGACACCATTTGGTCCTTTGATCACTCGTTTATTATTTAACGATCGAAAGTAACATATACTAAATTGACCAAGATAACGATATTTGATTGAAGTGAAACTTTGATAGTATGCTAAAAATATCATCGAGATCATCATTGCAGGTTTTTAGATCTATCAAAGATCTCCATCTATCAGATCATCGCATCATCATTCATAGTTGTCGAAATTAAATTTTTCTGATCGATGAAGCTAGGGCCATTGGATCGAGCCGATCTTTTATGATGACACTCTAATGATAATTATTTAGATAATGAATGGTAAAGATGGATATTAAATTTTAAAATTATATAATATTTAAAAAATATATATATATATGGCAGTGGTTATAATTAACCGCTGCCATAAAAAAGCTTATAGCAGTAGTTCATACTAACTGCTGCTATAGGTTCGACTTATGGCAGCGGTTTCACTAACCGCTATTGTAGATCCAACCTATAGCAGTGGTTACAATGAACCACTGCTATAGATTGACCTATGATAGCGATTTTTTATAACTACTGCTATAGATCCAACCTATGATAGTGATTTTCGTTAACCGCTGCTATATGTCAGACCTATGATGGTGGTTATAAAAACTGCTGCCATAGATCCGACCTATAGTACTGGTTAACGAAAATCACTGCTGTAGGTTCTATGGTAGCGATTTCGAAAATCGCTGCCATAGTATGTGCTGCCATAGACCATTTTTATAGTAGTGGATTATCCCAGTCTACGTACATAGATACTGTGCTGAAGAGTTCAGCATGAAGAATTCCAAAAAAGGCTTTCTTCCAATAGGCCATTGAATTTCTCTCTCTAAGAAGGATTGTCCAACAACTCCTGAAGAGAGAGAGAGCATATGAGTAGAGTCCCATATGCTTCGATAGTAGGATGTATCATGTACGCCATGACATATACGAGACTAGATGTGGCATACTCACTAGGAGTAGTGAGTAGATACCAATCTGATCCTGAAGAAAACCACTGAAAAGTGGTTAAAGCCATCCTTAAGTATTTGAGAAATACTAAGAACCAATGGTTGGTTTATGACAAGTCAGATATGAAACTTGTGGGGTTTATAGACTCAAGCTTTCAATCTGACCATGATGATAGTAGAAGCATGTTGGATTACATCTTTACTTTAAATAGTGGAGCCATCTACTGAAAGAATTTTAAGTAGCATACTGTGACAGACTCTATTTGTGAAGTAAAGTACATCGCAGCATTAGATGCCATGAAGAAAGCTGTGTGGCTAAAAAAATTGACCACTGAGCTCGGAGTAGCACCCTCCCTTAATGGCCCAGTCCTGCTCTACTACAATAGTACTGGTACCATTGCTTAGGCGAAGGAACCGAAGGCACACCAGTGGATGAAGTATATTCTATGCTGCTTTCATCTAGTTTGGAAGATCGTGGATTGAGGTGATGTCAATCTTCAAAAAATTGATGGAAAGAAGAACCTAGCTGATCCCTTCACTAAAGCCCTAAAAATAAAAGAGTTCGACAACCACAAGTCGAAGATGAGTATTAGATACTGTGTCGGATGGCTTTAGGATAAGTGAGAGTTGTTGAAAAATATGTTCTAAACTCAATCATCAGCCTATTAACGGTAAAGTTATATTATAATTATAATTGATTTATTGATGAATAAAATAATTCTTTTGGCATTTTCATCATAAAGATTTCATCTTCTAACAAACTTCATTATTGTTATAAAGTTTTTAGGGCTATTTATATTCGATAAAGAGAAAATTTATCGATCAGTCCTTAAAATTATTCACGATCAAATGATAGGCTGTTAATAAGGATGATAACATCTATCGAGCATAGGTCGCTATGTACTATATAGATTTGTTGTCCTCTTAACCAAGAAATGTGGAGACACTGGTATGACATATAGGTGAGATATAAGGATACATCATTATTGAACGTGACCAACTCTAGAGCATTCTACTATCGAGAATGTCTCTAATGGGTTATAGGTATAAGTGTTCCTTAGATTTGATATCACCTCAGTGGCTTGCAAGCAACTCATTGTGCTTTGATATCGGACTAACTAAATTTTTAATTCAGTAATGGAAGACTTCTGGGCACAGTCAAGTCTTTGCAAAGTCGGTGTGTGATCAAGATGGGTTGACCACTCCAAGAGTTGGAGAAAAATCTATCACTATATTTCAATTTAGCAAAATCTTGGTGAGGATAATCTATGAGATGGATTTGATATTTTGAAATACAATGTGAATAGCCTAATGAGAGTTAACAGTTGAACTATGAGGTGTCCTACGAGCATTTTGGTTAAGGAGATGAATTATATGAAAACTATATCTATATGGGTTCTAAGGATGTTGTTCTATACATTCGACCTATCCAACCATCAGGTATCATTGCTAGATGGTCACTTCAATTAGGCATAAAAATTTATTCCTATGTACTACCGAACTTAGGTTTGGATCCTATGGGGTCACATACATTAGAGTTCATGATCTGATCGGAAGGTTGATCAACGATTAAGAAATGTTCTAGGATTAAACGTTCAATACGATTGATGTTTAACCTAGTACGAGTATTGTAGGAGGATCGATTAGCAATTAGATTGCTAATTAACTTAATTTGATTAAGTCCAATGGGCTGAGATTAAGTCTTAATTAAATATGAATTTAATTAAATTTGGTTTGGGCTTGATTGGATTAAGTTCAATTAGTTTATTGGATAAGCCAATTGCAAGGAAGAACTAGTCCTAGTTCAATTAGGACTTGGATAAACCCAATTTTTAATTTGATTAAAAAATTAATTTAGATTTAAATCTAATTTAATTTAATTTAATTAGATTCTTAATTGGATTAAGACCTATTTTAATTGGGTTGATTTGTTTCTAATTTAATTTAATTAAAAGATCTTATTTAATCAAGTCAAATTTGAAGTTCTAGTGTGACTAGGACTTCCCTCCTTGCGCCACCTTAGCCCCAACGCCCCCACGCCCTCTTCTCCTTGATTTTGTGCATGGAATCCCCCTCTCCTTAATGTTCTTTCACACCTTCTCTCTCTTTCTTATTTGGCTATTTGTTTTGGACCAAGTCAAAGGAGGCATTTTGTTTTAGTTTTAAATTCTATGGGATAGAGTTTTGAGAAACCAAAACTCCTCCCTTATCTTGTTGCACCCTCTCTCTATTTTCTCTCCTATTTTTTTTGGTGAGAAAGGCATCTTTTGTGTGCCCTTTATTGCTGGTCCATGCCAAAAAGAAAGGAGGGGGCACCCAAGTGTTGGGCACCCCAACTTGTTGCCTTAATTGGACCTGCCTTGTCTAGGTATTTGACCTAGACAAGACTCTTCCATATCTTTTTATTTAATGATCTTTTTTGGCCTATTTTTTTGAGTGATTCTAGATATTAGAGAGGGCTCTTAGGCATGAAAAAATCAGGGAGAGAAACCCTTTGGGTATGGAAATATTAAAGACTCCAATCTGGTGTCTAGGTGAGAGAGCAAAGAAGAAGAAGAGGGTCTTCTTCTAGAGTTACTTTTGTTCTTCCCTATTTGCTCCTTTCATAGCAATTTTTGAGTGTTGTTGTAGATTCTTTTTCTTTCCTTTTGATTTTTTGGAGTGTCCAAATCTTGAAGAAGGAAGCATCGGATCGATCGTTGAAGAAGGATCAGCATAGTACTAGCATACTATGCTAATTTTTGAGAATTGAACTTCTGATCGAGATTCTTGGGCTCATATGGATATCTCTTAAAAGTTGGATGCATGTGTGGCTTAGAGCTACATCTTCAAGCCTGGATCAGCAAGTTAGAATGTCTAACTTGCATAGATAATATGGATCTGATCTATTATTACATACCTGCATTAGATGTAGTATAGATGAATGTTGATATGATCAACATGTTTTTCTTTCTTATGTTTTTAATTTTTGATTTAATCTCATGCTATAATCCTATAATGGAATCTTAGATCTAGGAGTTTTCTAAATTGAATTAATTTTGATTAGTTTTAGTCTTTCGCTTCCTAGATCTTAAAAAATTTTTAAGATCTAGTCCTAAAATCCTAGATCTGATTTCTTCACTTCAAGCATCAGGAGACCGCCTGTGCAAGCAAACAATTTTGAAATAAAATCGATGATGATCCAAAGGATTTAAGTAACTGTCCAATTTAGTGGATATGTTCAGGATGATTTGAATGCCTATATTTTTAATTTTCTTAAACTCTATGATACTTTTAAAATTAATAGGGTGTTGGATGATGCCATTAGATTAAGGCTATTTTTTTTTCTTTATGAGATAAAGCTAAAAGTTGGCTTCATTCTCTTCCTTTAGGTTCTATCACCACTTGGGGTGCCCTAGCCTAAAAATTTTTAGCCAAGTACTTTCCACCTTCCAAGACTGTAGAGATGCACAACGATATTCCTTCTTTTGTGTAGATGGAGATGGAGTCACTGTATGAGGCTTGGGAGCATTTTAAGAAACTGCTGATGAGATGTCCATACCATCAATTATCCGTTTGACTTTAGGTACAAACTTTTTATAATGGTTTATCTCCTACTAATCATTCTATGATAGATGCAGTAGCAGGAGGTACCATTAATCATAAAATGAAGGAGGAAACCTTTGATTTGATTGATGAGATGGCATCAAATAGCTACCAGTGGCAATTAGATCGCATAATGCCAAGAAGACCAGCAGCTATGCATGAGGTAGATAGTATCCTAACCCTATCAGCTGAGTTTGCAGCCCTTTAGGCTAAACTCAACAACCTAAAGGGAGCAGCTATGCATATACAGTGCATCACGTGTGAGTTGTGTGGGGAAGGACACGATACAAGCAATTGCCAGATAGGTAATTTTTTGCTAAAGCCTCTGATACAACTAACTATCTTGGTAAATTTTTTAGGCCACAACAAAAGAATCTCTATTCCAACACATATAATCAAGAGTGGAGGTAGCACCCAAACTTTTCATGGAGTAATAAAAATGCAGCACAACAGCCACCCTCATGATTCCAAGCACCTAATAAAATGTCTGATATGGAGGAGCTGACGATTAAATTTATGCAAAATCAAGAAGCAACTATGTGAAACTTGGAGACCAAATTTATTTAGAATCAAGAAGCGACCATGCAAAATTTGAAAACCAATCTCAGGCAGGACCAAGCAGCAGCTATTAGAAACTTGGAGATACATGTAGATCAAATGGCCCAGATAATCTTTGGAAGACCACAAGGATCCTTGCCTAGCAACACGGAGACCAATCCAAGGGAGCAAGTCAATGCTATCACCTTAAGAAGTGGTAAAGAGCTGGAAGAGCCATATCAGGAGAAAAAGATTGAAGAGCCAACTACAAATAAGGAAAAACTAACTAAAGTTCATTAATCATCGAAACAACTAGCAGATGGATGGTTCCCGACTATAAAATTTGCTAATCCAAATGTGAAGCCCTATGAGCCACTACTACCATTCCCAGAGAGACAAATATAGCATCCAGATGAAAATTTTTTAAACTTTTTCACAATTTTAAAGAATTTATATTTTAATATTCTTTTTGTAGATGCTATCACTTAGATGCCCATATATGCTAAGTTTCTTAAGGAAATTCTAACCAATAAAAAGAAGCCAAGGGAGCATGAGATAGTAAATTTAAATGAAGAATGCTCAGCAATACTTCAAAATAAATTATCACAGAAGCTAAAAAATTCAGAGTTTTACTATCCCTTGTATTATTGGTGATTGTAGTTTTGACAAAGTTCTATATAATTTAGGAGCAAGTATTAATCTCATACCTTTCTCTATTTTTAAAAAGTTGGATCTAGGATAACCAAAGCCTATCACAATCACTCTTTAGCTAGCTGATAGATCCATTAAGTATCCAAGAGTTGGAGGATGTCTTGGTAAATATAAATAAATTAATCTTTCCTATTGACTTTATTGTTCAAGATATGAAAGATGACTATGATGTACCCCTTATCTTAGGAAGATCCTTTTTAGCTACTAAAGGAGCTTTAATAGATGTTGAATAAAAAAAATTAATTCTTAGAGTCCAAGATGAACAAGTTACTTTTAATATTTTTAAAGATACCAAACATCCTAATGATAATCAAACTTGTTTTTGAATTGATGTTATTGACAAATCAATACATGAGTATTCTTTAGAAAATAGGTTTGAGGGTCCTATCGAGGCATGCATTATGAAAACAAAAAAGGGTTCAGCTAAAAATGAAAGTATACCTATTGAAGTGGCACCGGATTAATCCTATTTAAGAGCCCTAAGAAAGTCAAGCTGATGACTATAAATCAGAACTATTAGATAGGTTGTTTCTTTTCTTTTTTTTTAATTTTTATTCTTTTCTTTTTTTCCTATAGTTTTTTGTTGCTCTGGTGTGTATCTTCATTTTTGTAGAGATAAATAAATGAGAGCTCCAGCTAAGTTTGCAAAGTTTTAAGAAACCATGTTGGACCAATAATATATTAAATCAAGTGCATTCTTTCCTATCTCTTATTGCATCCTTTACTTTTTCTTTCTCCATTGATACAATGTCAATTAAGTTGAGGTGTAGAAAAATTTATTATTAAAAAATTAATTAAAATTTTTAAAAATTAAATTTAAATAATTTGAAATAAAAAAATTTTAAACCATGTGTCAAGAAAAAAATTTTTGAGCAAGATAGACTAGAAAAAATAAAAAAGTTAGAAGTATTTACTAATAAGTATAACGAGTCAAGAAGTAGACTAGTTGGTCAGACTTTTAGCGACCTGCTTAGGTCATTTAAAGAATATTAGTACTTCTAATTGCACATGCACACTAACAAAGCAAAGTATGTGATGATTATAAGGCCAACTGAGAATTCAATTATTACTAAAAATTAGTAATTAATATACATTCCAATTAAAGAAACATGAATTTAAGGAAAGATCTACCTACTTAAAATAAAAGTGCAAAATACAGAGTATATATGGATTGTCTAAAGGTTAGTAATTGGATCTCTGCACCTAAGTCAAGTATGGAGGTTCACATCAAATGGTGGAGGAAAGGCTAGGATGCTCAGCACCAAAAAAAAAAGATGGTATGAAACCTACCTTAGTTCATGAACTTAACTTGAGAGTGTCTAGAAAATTAATCAAAATAGGTGATGAAAGAAGACACATTTATCCTTTAAATTAGCACCAAAATGCTAAATTAGTCATTATTAACACAAGTGCTGTAGATCTTTAGATGTACTCTAAGGAAGCTTTTGATTATACTGACTACGAAATTTGCTTTTGAAATTCAATACATAGTTAGTGGTACTTGCTAAACTTTTGGATGTTTAATCCTAGATCTATTTTTATGATGGAGAATCTTATTGAAACATGGTGATTGATTAATATTAAACAATGCATTGCTAAGGGACTAGCAATGACTAAGTTGGGGGGCTAATAAGTATTATAAATACACTAATCAAAGTATTAAATTATAAATAAATTATATTATTTTAAGAAATTGATATTTTTATTGATCTTTTATAGGAAAGAAGGACACCAATAGGAAGAGCTTAATTTTCTAGTTTAAATAAAAAGAAAATTTAAAGCAAAATAGACTTAAATTGGCTCCAAAATCTAATTTGAAGAAAAATAAACAAATAAAAAATATATATATATATAGATAGTCAGTCCCGATCGAATTGGCTCAAAAACTAGCTTAGAATAGGCCAGCTCGACCGCAGATTGCTTGCACAAACCTGGCCCAGCTGCTGTGAGTTCCATGGTGAGCCATGGTGAGTCGAAATAGCTCATCGCAGTAACGTCAGAAAACATCATGAGCCATGGTGAGCCAAAATAGTGTGTGCTTGAGGGCAAAATGGGGATTTTACATGGAGCTGAGCTATTTAATTGGCTGATGGTTCGATGAGTCTATGTAGAACATAGTCTACATGTGGATGGCTAGGATTTTGGCACCATCGGACGACCGAGGGTGGATGCGGTGATGATCCAATGGCTACTATGAGTTCCTATTTTGATAAAGTGTTTGAAGCCTTTCTGAGCATGATCCTGTGGCCCAAAATTCATCATCAAACTAATTTGATGGCTGTAATCAAATTGGCCTAGATATAGGAGATTAAAATTGAGTTTTTAGATGATTTTTCGATCGTTAGATGTTGATCTGAAGGCTGTGGTGATCCAGACTACTATTCGACCTGTTTTGGGAGTTGTAATCCTAATTTTTTTAGGATTTCTCATCGAAGACCACACTTTAGCCTATTTAAACCCCTACTATCATAACAAAAAAGAGAGCTAGATAGCATAATAGAGATAGAATAGCACTGTTAGATATGTGTACTCTAGAAGCTAGAATTGGCTGACACTTATAATACACTTCTAAGAAAAAAATTATAATTTTGACTATAAATAATAAAATGGATTATTTTCTATCACATATGTGTATTTAGTATCTGTGATACATCCCTTGAGTTAATGATAATGATAATTCTTATTTTCAAGAGTTGAAAGTTTAAGACAAGAATTTTTATTATTAACTCATAAAATGCTCCTGACTGTAGGATCATCATGAGGATGGTGATTGATCTGAAAGATTAGCGTACAATCGCTTCTTTATAGTAGATGAGTCTTGAGTCTATGGTGTAGAGATATCGGAATGAGAGTATAGGTACTCATTAGAGAACGAGGGCACTGAGCATGACCACCTCGAGTAGTCATAAGAAAGTCTACCTTCTTGTCGATGATTGACTTGAAGCTGCAGTGGTGTGTCCGGTTCTTTGACCTGAGGTGCATCGACAGTTCACCTTGAGGGTGTTATAGTTTGACTACACCATAACATGGTCTCCTAGCCATTTAGAATCCTGAGGTGTATGTTGGCTATAGCATGTTTATTGTAGGAATTGGATTATACCAAGATGAAATCTATCTACCTCGGTGGATGAGGAGCAGCCCTATGATGATCATGAGAATCAAGTCCATAAGCTCATAGCCATGGCAGAGAGTGAAATAATAGAAAGAGTTTCTATTAAGGTTTTCATATCGGACTTGAATCAAATGATTAAATCATATGATAGAAATTAGGGTTTGACGAGTTCACCTTAACCCTAATCTGATCGGGGCTTAAGATAAAAGAACTTAATCACATAGGTAGCTGCACCAAGAGATTCATTTTTAGTTTTGATGGATTGCCACCATATACTGCTAGGTGTCACTGATGGATTTTGGAAGCAATTAGAATGATTTAGATGATCGATCATTCTAGTTGTCTGAATCAGAAGAGTTCTGATCCATCGAAAGAAGTTTCGATGATATTGATGATGAAGATCATGATATATCTCATTA
Organism: Cocos nucifera; assembly: GCA_006176705.1. NCBI lineage: Eukaryota > Viridiplantae > Streptophyta > Magnoliopsida > Arecales > Arecaceae > Cocos > Cocos nucifera. The sequence continues at coordinate 20,665 of QRFJ01005272.1, read as the reverse complement.
TCATATAGAACTGTACCTAACTAGGTCACACAAATAAGGGTTTGGATCTAGATATCATCAATTGGACTAACCTAGTTCAATTGATTTGAATTAGATTCAATTAGGTTTAAGGAAATCGTGCTAGCACACGATTGAGCCTAACATTCTTCTTTTTCTATCATTAAAAGTTGTCTCAATCGAGCCAAATGAGTTTATGCTCACTCAGGTATCTTTACCTAATCTGACTGGAGCTTATCCAGGTTAGAAAAAGATTGTCTTAATTTATGAGAAAAATTTGAGACAACACCTGCCATTTTTCATCACCTGCTAATTCTTGTCCTTTGACTTTGGTCAAACATTGACCTTTGACCCTTGGACATCTGCCCATGTGTCGTGCACTTATTGGAGAGTAGATAGGGGCTTATCCCCTTATTGGATTTTTGAAAGGAAGGGGTGGACACCTAGGATGGCATGCCTCCATGGATAGGAATGCCTCGAGTCCCATATGGATGGGACTCCAGGTTGCTTCTTGGATTCAAACTAGGTGACCCTCACCTATAGAATTAGACCAATCTTAGGTGCCACCTAAGGATGAATCTATTGGTCTCTCATCTGACTAGATTAGGTGATGTCATCCTATCAATCAGATTTAGATCTGATTGCACAAAGCAACGTGATTGGTCGGGGTGATTTGGCACTGCGTGGTGCAGCAGGATCTATATAAAGACCTATCTGCGCCCAACTTTGATAGAACTTTCTCCTAGCCATGCCCCAAGGCCACCCCTCTCCCTCCTCCATGCCACTTTTTTGATCCTCTCTCTCCTCTCCATGCCCAAGGATAATTGGGCTTCAGATTAGTGCAATTCAAGCAAGAAAAGGCTGGCGAGAAAGGAAGAAGGCAGCACTGCTGCAGAGACGACAACAGATCTTCGAAAGGATCTTCAAAGATCCTCCAAATCAGATTCAGATCTAATTTTTGGAGACATGATAAAGAAGGAGAAGATCTCTAGATCCATTCCTAGTGGATATCGGTAGAGGTTAGGTGCTTGCATGGTTAGATCTAGAACCTCAGGCTATCAGTAGATCATCAATGGATAATCGGATTACCCATATCAAGATAAAACTAATTTAGATTTAATTTAATTTAATTTTTTTATTTATCAGATCATAAAATTAGATCTAAAAAATGTCAGATCTAATTTGGATCTAAGAGAAAATTTTTGAAATATACCTCTTGATCTAATAAGATTTGAACGAACCTGATCCAAAAAATCTGGATTTCCCCTTCAACTGGTATCAGAGCCAGGTTACATAAAATTTATTTGAAATATGTACAATGATGATCAAGGACATGAAAGAGCTTGAGAAGCTTGGAGTGAGGTTGGACTTGGATCTGCAGAATGATATAATTCTATAATCTTTGATTGATGCGTATGGGCAGTTCATCATGAACTACCATATGCATTAACTTCAAAACTCTTTAGTGGAACTTATGAACATGCTGGTCACCACTGAGCTTTCCATGAAAGGTTCTAAAGGCTAAGTACTTGCTATGGAACAGACTTCTTCCAAGAGAAAGTCTTTTGGAAAGAAGAAGAAGTCTGTAAAAAAGCAGAAGGTGGAAGGAGGAAAGAAGAAAAAGATAGAGCTGAAGAAGAAGGCCGCTGACAAAGGAAAGTATTTCCATTGCAACAATGACAGCCACTAAAAGCGATACTGCCCTACTTACTTGGCCATCCTAAAGAAGAAGAAGGCAGGTCCTTCTGGAGGTATGCTCGTTATTGAGTCTAACCTTATGATTTCTTCTACATCCAGTAGGGTGCTTGACTCTGGTTCTAGTGCTCACTTGTGCACTTCCATGCAGGGTCTTGAGGATAGTAGGAGACTGAGGGATGGTGAGATGATCCTGCACATAAAAAATGGAGCAAGAGTTGCTGCCATGGTCGTGGAAACATACCCTCTTCGACTACCATCTGGTTTAGACTTAGTATTAAAAGACTGTTATTATGTTCCTGCAGCAAGCAGAAATTTGATTTTTGTTTCTTGCCTTGCATTAGAAGGCTATGTAATTAGTTTTCTTAAGGACCATTGTAACATTCTTTATGAAAGAAATAAAATTGCAAGTAGTTTTCTTATTAACGGTCTTTATCAGTTACATGTTGATGTATCTATTTTTAATTTTGAGCAAAATTTGAATGCCATAAAATTAAAATAAGGTAGGAATAGTCCAAATGATAGGTATCTATGGCACCTAAGATTAGGTTATATAACAGAAGATAGGGTTAATAAATTGGAGAAAACCAGGCTATTGAGTCTGTTGACTTTCAAGTCATATCCAATTTGTGAATCCTATCTTCATGGCAAAATGACTAAGCTTCCTTTTGTAGGACATGGGGAAAGGGCCATGGATCTTCTTATCCTAGTACATACTGATGTGTGCGGCCCATTTGATGTGCCGGCTAGAGGCAACTTTGTCTACCTCATAATCTTTACCGATGACTTATCTAGGTATGGGTATGTGTATGTTATGAGACATAAGTCTGAAGCCTTTAAAAAGTTCAAAGAATTCAGACATGAAGTAGAAAAATAAACTGAAAAATCCATTAAGGTTCTTCGATTAGATCGAGGAGGTGAATACCTTAGTCGGAAATTCTTGGACTATCTTAAGAAAAATGGCATAGTCTCTCAATGGACTCCACCAGGAACACCTCAACTCAACGGGATTTTAGAATGGAGGAATCGAACCCTATTAGATATGGTCTGATCCATGATGAGCTTCACAGACCTCCCTGATTTTTTTTGGAGATACTGTTTGTTAACTGCAATATACTTACTGAATAGGGTTTCTTCTAAAACCATTCCTACCACACCGTATGAGATATGGCATGGTAAGAAATCAAGTTTGAGTCATCTCAAAATTTGGGGTTGTCCGGCTCATGTCAAAAGACAACAAGTGGACAAGTTAGACTTTAGGTCCTTTAGAGCTCAATTCATAGGATATCCTAAAGAGTCATTAGGATATTATTTCTACATTTTAGAAGATCATAATGTGATTGTGAGTCGACATGCCATCTTTCTTGAAAAATAGTTTATTCAAGATAGCGGCATTGGAAAGCAGATTAAGCTCGAAGAGAAAGTCTCATAAGAGCAACGAGCTAAGGACCAAATGGAACCAAATCAGGTTGAGCCAATCCATACACTACCTCCTCCACCTCGTAGATCGAAAAGGATTTTCCATCCTCCTGAGAGGTACTTAGGTACTATTTCAGAGGATGTAGAGAAAATGTTCCTCATAGGTAATGGGGTTCATGGTGATGATCCCAAAACCTATAATGAGGCATATCAGATATCGACTCCGAGAAATGGTTAGAGGCAATGAAGTCAGAAATTGACTCGATGCACTCAAACCAAGTCTGGACCTTGGTAGATCCACCAGAAGGTATAGTACTATTGGGTGTAAATAGATCTACAAGAGAAAGATTGGTGCAGATGGGAATGTGGAGACATTCAAAGCTAGATTAGTGCAAAAGGTTATAGTCAATGCAAAGGCATTGACTATCAGGATACCTTTTTGCTAGTAGCTATGCTAAAATTTATTCATATATTGCTTGCTGTTGCAGCTTATTTTGATTATGAAATATGACAAATGGACATGAAAATGGCATTCTTAAATGGATATCTTGAGGAAGATATCTATATAGAACAATCGCTAGATTTCACATCCAGTGATGATGATCATAAGGTATGCAAGTTGCAAAGGTCCATATATAGACTTAAGCAAGCATCTCGGAGCTGGAATAATAGTTTTAACGATGTGATCAAATTATATGGTTTCATCAAAAATGAGGAGGAACCATGTGTCTTTGAAAAGGTCAGTAGGAGTGCTGTTGTCTTCCTTATATTGTATGTGGATGACATCCTCCTTATCGAAAATAATATTTCCATGTTGACCATAGTTAAAATATGGTTATCTAAAGAATTCTCCATGAAAGACCTAGGAGAAGCATCCTTTATTCTAGGAATTAAGGTCTATAGAGATAGACCAAATAGGATGCTAGGACTTTCACAAAAAATGTACATAGAGGAAGTGCTAAAGAGGTTTAGTATGGAAAACTCTAAGAGAGATTTAGTACCCTTCAGACATGGTATTCATCTTTCCAAGAAGATGTGCCCTAGCGCACCTAAGAAAATAGAATGCATGAGCAAGATCCCTTATGCTTCAGCAATAGGGAGCCTCATGTATGCCATGTTATGTACATGACCTGATATAGCCCGTACCATGAGTGTCATGAGCAGATATCAATCGAATCCAGATGAAGAATACTGGACTTCTGTGAAATGTATCCTTAAGTACTTGAGAAGAACTAAGGATATATTGTTGGCCTTTGGTAATGGAGAACTCCAAGTCCAAGGGTATACAGACTAGGACTTTATGTTCGATGTAGATGATCGAAAGTCGACATCTGGGAGTCTATTTTTATGAAATGGTGGAGCTGTTAGTTAAAAAAGTTTCAAGCAAACAATGATAGTACATTCCACCATGGAGGCAGAATACATCGCTGTGTCAGAAGCTATAAAGGAGGCATTTTGGTACAAGAAGTTTGCCGCAAAGATCGGAGTGATGCCATCAGATGCCATTCCTCTATACTGTGACAATAATGGCGCCATAGCCCTTGCTGGGAGTCGAGGTCTAATTAGAAATCCAAGCACATTGAGCGATGATACCACCTTATCCACGATTACCTCAAGAAGGGTTACATTGAGGTCAAGAGAGTCGACTCCGCAGACAATGCGGCAGACTCGCTTACAAAGCCGTTGGGCCAGCAGAAGATCAAAGCCCCCCTTGAGAAGATGGGGCTTAGATTTATAGCCATTTGGTTTTAGGTCAAGTAGGAGTTTGTTAGATATGTGTGCCCTAGAAGCCAGAATTGGCTAACACTTGTAATACACTTCTAAGAAAAAAATTATAATTTTGACTATAAATAATAAAATGGGTTATTTCTATCACATATGTGTATTTAGTGTCTCTGATACATCCCTTGAGTTAATGGTAATGATAATTTTTATTTTCAAGAGTTGAAAATTTAAGACAATAATTTTCATTATTAACTCATAAAATGCTCCTGATCGTAGGATCATCATGAGGATGGTGATTGATTCGGAAGGTTAGTGTACAATCGCTTTTTTATAGTAGATGAGTCTTGAGTCTATGGTGTAGAGACACCAAAGTGAGAGTACAGGTACTCGTTAGAGAACGAGGGCACTAAGCATGACCACCTTGAGTAGTCATAAGGAATTCTACCTTCTCGTCGATGATAGACTCAAAGCTGTAGTGGTGTGTCCAATTTTTTGACCTGAGATGCATTGGCAGTTCACCTTAAGGGTGTTATAGTTTGACTACACCATAACTCGGTCTCCTAGCCATTCGGAACCCTGAGGTATATGTTGGCTATAGCAAGTTCATTGTAGGAATTGGATTGCACCAAGATGGAATCTATCTACCTCGGTGGATGAGGAGCAACCCTATGATGATCATGAGAATCATGTCCATAAGCCCATGGCCATGGTAGAGAGTGAAATAATAGAAAGAGTTTCTATTAAGATTTTCAAATCGGACCTGAATCAAATGATTAAATCATATGATAGAAATTAGGATTTGATGAGTTCACCTTAACCCTAATCTGATCGGAGCTCAAGATAGAAGAACTTAAGCACACAAGTAGCTGCATCGAGAGGCTCATTTTTAGTTTTGATGGATTGCCACCATATACTGCTAGGTGTCACTGATGGATTTTGGGAGCAATTAGAATGATTTAGATGTTCGATCATTCTAGTTGTCTGAATCAGAAGAGTTCTGATCCATCGAAAGGAGTTTCGATGATGTTGATGATGGAGATCATGACATATCTTATTACCATGCAGAATTGAACCTAACTGGATCACACAAACAAGGGTTTGGATCTGGATATCATCAATTGGACTAACGCAGTTCAATTGATTTGAATTAGATTCAATTAGGTTTAAGGAAATCATGCTAGCACACGATTAAGCCTAACATTCTCCTCTTTCTTTCATTAAAAGTTGTCTCGACCAAGCCAAATGAGCTTATGCTCACTCAGGTATCTTTACCTAGTCTGACTGAAGCTTGTCCAGGTTAGAAAAGGATTGTCTTAATTTATGAGATAAATTTGAGACAACACCTGTCATTTTTCGTCACCTACTAATTCTTGTCCTTTGACTTTGGTGAAACGTTAACCTTTGACCCTTGGACATCTGCCCATGTGTCATGCACTTATTGGAGAGCAGATAGGGGCTTGTCCCCTTATTGGATTTTGGAAAGAAAGGGGCATATGCCTAGGATGGCGTGAGCCCATGGATAGGGATGCCTGGAGTCCCATATGGATGGGACTCCAGGTTGCTTCTTGGATTTAAACTAGGTGACCCTCACCTATAGACTTTGACTAGTCTTAGGCGCCACCTAAGGATGAATCTATGGGTCTCTCATTTGATTGAATCAGGTGATATCATCCCATCAATCAGATTTAGATCTGATTGCATAAAGCAACGTGATTGGTCGGGGTGATGTGGCACTGCGTGGAGCAGTAGGGTCTATATAAAGATCTATCTGCGCCCAACTTTGATAGAACTTTCTTCTAGCCACACCCCAAGGCTGCCCCTCTCCCTCCTCCATGCCACCTTTCTGATCTTCTCTCTCCTCTCCACCCCCAAGGATAGTTGGGCTTTAGATTACTGTGATTCATGTAAAAAAATGTTGACAAGAAAGGAAGAAGGCAGCACTGCTACAGAGATGATAGTAGATCTTCGAAAGGATCTTTGAAGATCCTCCAAATTAGATCCAGATTTGATTTTTGGAGACATGATAAAGAAGGAGAAGATCTCTAGATCTAGCTTGAGTGGATATCGGTAGAGGCCAGACACTTGCGTGGCTAGATACAGAACCTCAAGCCATCAGTAGATCATCAATGGGTAATCAGATTACCCATATCAAGGTAAAACTAATTTAGATTTAATTTTTTTATTTATCAGATCATAAAATTAGATTTGAAAAATGTTAGATCTAATTTGGATCTAAGAAAAAATTTTTGAAATATGCCTCTTGATCCAATCAGATTTGAACGAACCTGATCCTGAAAATCAGGATTTTCCCTTCAAGCACAATAGTAGAATAGTTTAGAGAGAACAAAGTGCAAGGAAATAGAGGAGGGGGATCTGAGAGAAAAGTGAGGGTTTTGAATCAGAGAGGGATAGTTTGATCAAAGAGAGAGCCTTTATCTTTCCTTCTTCTTTCCTTCTCTTGTATTCATCTTCTACATCCAGTACGTCAAGCAGCAGCTCTTCTTCTTCATCAAGTTCTCCACATCAAGAGCAAAAATCGACAAAACTCAGCAATAAGCAATCTACTATTTAAAATTTCTTATACTTTTTATTTTATTTATTATTTTTTTTCTATTTATCATGAACTAAATTTATTTTACTAAGACTAAGATGTAGCCACTCTTTTGATGTAATATTCAGTATGATTTAATTTTAGATTTAAATTTTATTCATGAAGAGTATATAAATATGCTCTTAATGCTTTTAAATTACTAGCAATCTTCTAATTGATTTGATGGAATAGATGATATGAACTAAGTATGTCTATGTCAATACTTCTTGATTTATATATCTTATGTCTAAATCGGATTAAGGTTCTTATGCATGTAGTAATTTTAGTGCACTTTGCACAGCATATTTTAATTAGAGGATTTCATAAAACTTAATACATTAATATTTATTTAAATTACACCTGGATCAAAGGGTAGTTAATAAATATTGATAGATTTGCTATGCCTGGATCAAATGATAGTAAATATCTTAGGAGACTCCATCATATGAAACAAAATTGACATAATTTGCATGATTACTTGAATATTGTATTAATTGAGTTGGTGAACTGATTGCCTTAGTATCCTATTGCTCTTGAATTCAACCCTAATAATTACACACTCTTTATTTTCTTGCAATCTTCTTAATTATTTTTTATTTTTTATTCTATTTAATTCTTATAAATTGATTTTTTTAAATAAAGTTTAGGAAAGAATTTTTCAATACTTATTTTCTGATCTTCAAGGGACAATACTCTACTCATTTATTTTATTATTTAATCAACTGGTGCACTTGCTATAGGGATAGATTAGCATGCATCAGCTCCAAGCAACAAGGACAATAATGGACTTTAGCTGTGGTGTTCTCGATCCATTAAAAGATAAGAGATTAGATCTCTTTTCTGACCTTGATGCGATCTAGGATTTCTAGAAGTGTTCTAGATCTGGAGTATTGATATGATCAATACCAACCTGATTTAATTTTTAGATTTATGCTTGCATCTTGTTATATCATATATCCTAGATGTAGGGTTTAGCGATTAGATCACATGCATAATTAGATTAAATATTTTAATTTATGTCTTTCGCTGCATCTAATTTTGATAAAATTTTGAAATATATGCATAAAATCTTGCATGATTTTTCAATAATGATATCAGAGCTCTAGGTTATTTTATGACATGATCATATTTACATTAAAATAAATCTAAAAATAATTCTTAAAGATTTTATATACTAATCATAAGATTATTCTGTTGTAAGGTTAATCCCTTACAATGAAAAGTTTATCCTAGTATGTGTTGATCCAAATTTTTGAATCATAAATAAGTTAGATGTGATCTAAATAGTTTTATGATTCGGTTTCTAATTTTAAATCTAAAAGTTAAATAGATATTTGATCTATTATTAATTATTTAGATTAGATCTAAATAATGTAGGATCGCACATACTAATTATAAGATTGTCCTACTGTAAGATTTACCCCTTACAATGGAGAGGTTGTCATAATATGTGCTGATCTGAAAAACCTAAATCATAAATATTTTAGGTAAGATCTAGAATAATTTATCATTTATTTTTAGATTTTAAATCAAATATTAATTAGTTTATGATCTAATTTTGATCATTTAGATAAGATCCATATGATGTGTTTCATGTTTAGATCTACATCCTCATATTACATATGTTCGATATGTAGTTTTGATTTTTGAATCTAGAATGTATATATATGACATATATGCTTTGCAAAATTTAAATTTCAAACTTACTTTTTGCAAAACCCTAGATTCAAAATCCTAGGACATAATCTAAATGTTGAAATAAATTAGATTTAAAATCATGAATTGAATGTGATTCAATGTAAATTGTTGACACCTTGAAAATATTTTAAAAGTTGAAATCAAAAACTAGTTCTAAGCTTCCAAACCCCAACCCATAGGTCTTGAACTTAATTGAGAATTAAGTGATTATTTAGGATCTAGGTTTGTGATTTGAAGATCCTAAGACAATTTCATAAAATATGGGTTAAAGGATAATGGGTTAGCTTGATCAGATCATTAATTGGGTTAGACCTAGGGTTAAATTAAATATAGACTAAGTTAAAAAATCAATCAAACCTAATTAATAGTTAATTAGGATTAGGTCATTTTTTTTATATAGATTAATCCAATAATTATAGTTGATCATAGTCTATAGATCTAACAAATGGATTTGATCGTGGCTTAGTAGTTGAGTCCGAGTCTTTAGGTAGACCAAATCAAAACTAATAAATCAATTAGTATCTAAGGTAAGTCTGATATTCACAGATCGATGGTTTTTAATTGGTAGCCTGCCTACTTGGCTATTTCTGATGGTGTCTAAGACATGCTTTGGCAGACCCTCCCATCGATCTTACTTATCTGGCTAATGTGGTTAATCAGCTTTTGATTAGGTTGCTCATTGATTCATGTTAACTCATGTCGCATAGAAAATTAGTGAGACTGATTTTATTTAGTGAGACTAATCTAGGTGCCTATGGATTAAAATTGATTCTAGTCCTCACCAATGATTCGTGTTAACTCATGTCGCATAGGAAATCAGTGAGACTGATTTTATTTAGTGAGATCGATTTAGGTGTCTAGTTGTCATCACAGTTCTCCATGAAGGACTTGGGTGAAGCATCCTACATTCTAGGAATGAAGATCTATAGGGATAGATCTAAAAGGATGCTTGGTATATTCTAGTCCACGTACATAGAAACTATGCTGAAGAGGTTCAGCATGGAGAATTCCAAAAAGATCTATCTTCCGATAGGCCAAGAAATTTTTCTTTCTAAGAAGGATTGTCTGACAACTCCTAAAGAGATAGAGCGTATGAGTAGAATCCCATATGATTCGGTAGTGGGGTCTATTATGTATGCAATGATATGTACGAGATCAGACGTGGCATACTCACTAGAAGTGATGAGTAGATACCAATCTGACCCTGGAGAAAATCACTGGAAGGTGGTTAAAACCATCCTTAAGTATTTGAAAAATACTAAAGACTAATGGTTGGTTTATGGTGAGCTAGATCTGAAGCTTATGGAGTTTACAGACTTCAGCTTTTAATCTAACCATGATGATAGTAAAAGTATATTGGGGTATATCTTTACTCTAAATGATGGAGCCATCTGCTGAAAATATTTCAAGCAGCATATAGTGGCTGACTCTATTTGTGAAGCAAAGTACATGGTAGCATCAGATGCAGCAAAGGAAGCTATGTGGCTGAGAAAGTTCATTATCGAGCTAGGAGTAGCACCCTCCATTACTGGTCCAGTCCTACTTTACTACGATAGCACTGGTGCCATAGCTTAAGCAAAAGAATCGAAGGTACACTAGTGGACAAAGCACATTCTGCGTCACTTTCATTTGGTCCGTGAGATCGTGGATCATGGTGACATCAACCTTCAGAAGATCAATGAAAAGGAGAACCTAGCCGACCCCTTTACTAAAGTCCTAAAAATCAAGGAGTTTGACAACCATAGGTCGAAGATGGGTATTAGATACTGTGCCAAGTGGCTTTAGGATAAGTGAAAGTTGTTGAAAATTATGTCCTAAAGCCAATCATCAACCTATTGATGGTTGAGCAATTTTATAATTATAATTAATTTATTAATTAATAAAAATATTTTGGTATCTTTTTCATCATAAGTTTACATCTTCTAATGAACTCCATTATTGTGATGAAGTCCTTAGAATTATTTAGTTTCGATAAAAAGAGGATTTATCGATTAATCCTTAAATTTGTTCACGACCAAATGATAGGCTGTTAATTAAGACAACAGAGTCTATCGAACATAGGTCGCTATATGCCATATAGTTTGGTTGTCCTCTCAATCAATGAGTCTAGATGAAAGGATTATGCCCTCAAGCCAATTTATTTTTGGGATGTTCTTTGTCTTCCAGACTCATGTAATGATATTTTTAAATAAAGGCAATTATTTCATCATATGTAGTATCTTATTATTATAATGAACCCTATAAATTAGGGCTATGATTTTAGGATTATGATGAGATCATACTAGTGAGACCTAAAATCTTAAAACCCTAATTTAAATATTCCTTTAGTCGATGAGACATTGAGTTAGGGATCAATGTTTTTCGATAAGACTAGCACATTCTTTGTATGCTCAATTAAGAGGGTGATTGATCTCACAATAATCTGTGTATGACACTAATACAAGAATATGGGTGCTCATTAGAGAATGAGTTCACTGAATTGATCCAAATTGAGAATATCTAATGGAGTCTTATCTACATGTCAATAGATGGTTCTCATAGTGGAATTTGTGCATGTAATCCTTTGACCTGAAACTACCATAGAATCTTATATATATAAATCCATATTTTGGTTCATAACTCATTCATGACTTAGTTATGTACGGGATGATTTGGATATGGTAGATTATATATATGAAGGTTGTGAGTAGGTTAACATGGAATCGATCTCTCCTGGTAAGAGGAAATAGCATCCTACCTACTTCAAACAAATAATGATTCAGGAAGACTTTGATCAAAGCATGATGAAAATTAGAAATGGTTTCTAATGTTTCATTAAATGAATCATTATCATAAGATTGAAAGAGAAATGAATATGATATTGGGGTTGACATATTTTCATACCCAGAGTCATATTCAGGATGTAAGAAGATCGAAGGATCTAGTTGCATGGTAAATTTCACTGAAGGGTATTTTTGGTATTTCCATCAAAATTTTACATCTTCTAGGTAGTCATGATACATTGCTAGACGTCAATCATGTCTTGTGGGTTTGATCAAATTAAAATTTTAATTTGATCATTAAATTAGAAAGTGTTCTAAATTAAGTCAAATTGGGTTGGCTAGTTTTGACCTAAATCGGTTTGGTTGAGTTCTAACCAGATTAGGTCAAATCACACCCAGACTCACTGCTGGTTAGATGTGAAACCCAATGGGTCACACACAAAGAGAATTGATTAAGGGTCTAATTAGATTAGACCATGTTTGCAAGATGAACATGCTAGCACATGTAGCAAACCCTAGCACCTAGGATTCGAATTGGATTCGAATCAGGCTTCCGATTTGGGCTAATTTAAGATCCGATTTGAGCCAAATAGGATTTGGTCTTGAGTTGGATTAACCTAGATTGATTGGGCTTTAGATTGGGTGCCACATACCTACATCCCATGTGCCAGAGAGTCTCTCTCTTATGCGTGGGAAGTCTTTCATGCGCAAAGGACACTTTGGCGCATGAAATAAGTAATGGCGCCTACCTTCTTTGACTTTTCCCATAATTATGTCGCGTAAATTTTTTTTTAATTAGGCATGGACATCAGATATGGGGTGCAGAAGAGTCCTTCTATAGATAAAAGACTTCTTTTCCTTTTAAATTTTTTCGCCCATGTTGTTTTGTCGCCCAAGATCCTTGCCGCCCAAGACTCCATGCCGCCTACTCCTCCTTGACGTCTCTTGGACCAAGTCAAAAGTCTCTTGGGACTTTGACTATTCAAAGTTTATCTTCCACGCCTTCTTGCTGAATGGGCATCCCTTTTTAGAGCCATTAGGATGGCCCTTTGTTTCATGATCTAATGGATGAAAAGGGTGGCACCAAGGATGAAGCATCGTGACTCTTCATAAAAAATACGTAGAATTAGTCCGAAGAGTCTTTTTGCTTTAAGGCACCTCTTGGACTAAGTCTATATGTCATTTTTTCTGATAAGGCATGAGATTGGCTGATGGGGTGTGAGAAATGGATAAGGAAAGGGCGTGAGATTTTTGTTGGCATCCTTACGTACATTATAAATAAGGGTGTGCATCAAGAGTCCGGGGATGTGAACATTATCTTTTCTTTCTTACAAGAGTTTCTTTTTGTCCAATTTTCTTTCTTCCTTTCTCTTATCTAGACCTTATCTTTATAAGAACAAGAAGTCATCTTAAGACTAAGAGATTAGGAAGGAAAATTAAGAAGACAAAAGAAAAGGAAAGATAGATAAGGAAAGGCAAGGAAGGTGACATAAAGGCTTAAGAAGGTCTTGCCCATTTAATTGAAGTTCTTATTATAAAAATTTTAATTATATAAATCAGAGGTGCTGGTGTCTTGATTAAGTCTCTATGTGGATCAACGTTGGAGGGTGAACACGTGGGCACCTGGTGGAACCCCTGACAGACTACTACCGACAATCAGGGTTAATTTAGGATTTAGCGATAAGAGGTATGTTCTAATACTTTCTTTTATATTACAAATGCATGTTATATGATTTAATTGCTAATAAGGTGGTCCTAGGGTTTTAGGTTTGATTTATTTTGATTTCATATTTTGCATTGAAATCCATGCTTCCGTCATGTACACCAAACCAACCAGTGGTATCAGAGCAAGCCTTATTAGGTTAAATTATATAATGCTTTGCGTATAGTATAATGACATAAATGAAAAATATGATATAATATTTTAGCATGTTTTTATTTATATGATGAGATCATATTCTTTTACTTATCATAATGAGATTATGTTGTATATATTATTCTGTAAAGGTTGCCCTGATATAGTAGAAAGTATTCACTATATAATGATGGTTGTCCTAGAATAATTATACATGTTAATAGATATATATATTTTATCATAATTAATGCTATTAGATATTTAGTTTGATTTAAATCAGTATGTATATTGAGACCATTTAAATCCCTCTATAAAAATTATATTAAGTTGTAGTGTAATTAATCTATAGCTGAATCAGTCAGGATGTCTAATTGATCAATCGGTGTCTAGAAAAAATGGTTCATTGATTGGTAAAGAGAACATGATTTTTTAATTGGTTCCATTGTCTGACCTGGCCAATTTATTGGTGTCTAAGGAAAGCAACGGAGGGACTCCCATTTCTCTCCCATTTACCTAGCCGATTCGATTAATTTAATTCCAGATTGAAATGCTTAGATATTATATTCACTACATTAAGGCCTTCCTTCATACTAGTTTCTTATTATGTCCTGAACCATATTAGTTCTGTTGTGTAAACCACAAGATCTATCATGGGGAATGATGTAATATTAATCTAGTGCATTGAGATGCTTACAGCATTTTGAATATACTACTTTGTTGTGTAACCACAAAAGTAGTTATATTTCATTTTTGATTGTATAGAAATGAAGGGTTCTACTTAAACTAAAACATTAAAGTTTGTTGTGTTAACACAAGGCTATTAATGTTTTAGAGGCAAAAGTTTTTTGAGAGTTGCATAAAATGCAATTGGAAAGAGTTTCCTACCTTTGAACTTATAACAGGTTTGTTGTGCAACCACAAGACTTTTTATAAGGAATTAGGATCTTATTCTCACTAAGAAAATCAATAAGAGGGTTATGATTTTTAGTGGGAGACATAATTAAATTAAAGTCCTAATTTAATTATGTTTGTCATCATGAATTATTTGCTTATATATTGTTCTTTATTATGTAGATTAAATGGCTTCTTCACTTTCATTACGTTCAATTTTGGATTCAAATAAATTGACTGATCAAAATTATGTTGACTGGTTGAGAAATCTTAAAATAGTACTCAGTCAAGAAAAACTCTCCTATATTCTTGATGCCCCTGATCCTAAGCCATTAGAAAATGATGCCATAGATGAAGATAAGTCCACATACAAGATGTGGCAAAATGATTCCCTTACTGTCAAATGCATCATACTTGCCTCTATGAATAATGAATTACAGAGGCAGCATGATAGCATGGACACTCAATCCATATTGCTCAATCTAAAAGAGCTTTATGGAGAGCATAGTAGGACTGCTAGATATGAGATATCTAAGCAATTATTTCGTGCAAGAATGATAGAAGGAACATCCATACAAAATCATGTTTTGATGGTAATTGACCTAATCACTCGATTAAGTCAATTAGGTTTTGTTAATGGATGGAGAGTTAAGTCAGGATTTGATCCTGCAATCACTCCCAGAATCATTTTCTCAGTTTGTCATGAACTATCACATGAACAAACTGAATTCTTTCATTGCCTGAGCTGTTAAATATGCTCAAGACAGCAGAAAGCCATATCAAGAAAGATAAGGCTCCTCTTCTTCTTGTGGATGGGATCTCTAAGAAGAAGGTAGGCAAAAAGGGTTCAAAAAGAAGGTTGAATCCTAAAAGTGGTATAAATAAGAAGAAAAAGGGGAAGAAGGTCTCCGAGACAGAATGACCTATTTTCACTACGGCAAAGCAGGTCATTGGAAGAGAAATTGCAAGGCTTACCTTGCAACCGTGAAGTCTGGTGCAAATAATGCACCAAAAGGTATGTATGAGATACATACTATATTATCATTAAATTCTTTCCATTTCAAATTCTTGGGTATTAGATACCGGCTGTGGTTTTCATATCTGCAAATCTTTGCAGGGGCTGCAGAAAATTAAGAGTTTGAAGAAAGGTGACTTCAAGCTCTATGGCGCTGGAGGAGATTCTATCCAGGCAGAAGCTGTAGGGACAAAAATATTGAAGTTACCTTATGGAAAGATCTTAGAGCTTACAAATTGTTATTATTATATGCCTAAGATCATTAGAAATATTATATCTATACCCTTGTTATTAAAATAACAAGGTTATAGTCTTAATGTAACGAGCGAAGGTTGCTCGATCAAATATTCTAATGAAATTATATTTATTTTGGCATATTTAGCAATGGTTTGTTGACTCTATGTTTGGATGAATAATATATTTCATATTGATGAAAATAGAAAACGTAAGAGAGATGACATAAATAATACTTTACTCTTGGCATTATCGTCGATTAGGTCATATTAGTGAGGCTAGGATTAACAAGTTATACAAAGAAAAGTTCTTTGATCCTTTTGATTATGAATCATTAGGAACTTGTGAATCATGCCTCATGGGTAAAATGACCAAGATTCCATTTAGTGGACATAGAGAAAGGACAAATGAGTTATTAGGACTTGTACATACGGATGTATGTGGTCCTATGACAACTCAAGCCAGAGGAGGATACTCTTATTTTATAACATTCACTGATGATTTATCTAGGTTTGGATATGTGTATCTTATGAAACACAAATTAGAAGCCTTTGATAAATTTAAAGAGTATCAAAGTATGGTCGAAAAACAAACTGGACAATGTATAAAAATCCTTCGATCTGATCGAGGAGGAGAATACTTATCTAGTGAGTTTCTAGACTATCTTAAATTTAAAGGGATTCTCTCTGAATGGACACCTCCTTATACACCATAATTAAATGGTGTAGCCGAAAGAAAAAATCATACCTTATTAGATATGGTATGGTCCATGATGTGCTTCACTGAATTACCTATTTCCTTCTGGGGTCATGCTCTGGAGACTGTAATTTACATCTTGAATAGAGTACCTTCTAAATCTGTATCTAGTACTCCATATGACATATGGAGAAGTAAGAAACCTAATCTTAAGTATCTTAAGATATGGGGTTGTCCAGCTTATGTCAAAAGAAATTTTGGATATAAACTTGATGCTAGATCAGACAGATGTCTATTTATAGGATATCCTAGAAATAGTATAGGATATTTATGAAGGGAAATCCTGATTTCCCGGTCCAGGTTCGTCCAGATCTGATTAGATCAAGAGATATATTTCAAAATTTTCTCTTGAACAAAAGTTTCAGATCTGATTTTATTATTTTAATAAATAAAATAAAATAAGTAAATTAAATCAAATTCAATTTACCTGTTTGGGTAATCCTATTACCCTGTAGATGATCCTGATTGCAGCGGAAGGTTCTGGATCTAAGCCACGCAAGCGCCTGGCCTCTAATAGTATCCACTCGGGTTGGATCTAGAGAACCTCTTCTTCTCTATCACACCTCCAAAAATCAGATCTGGATCTGATCTGGAGGATCTTCAAAACTCTTTTGAAGATCTGCAGTGTCCTTTTGCAGAGCGCAGCCTTCTTGCTTTTGATCGCCTTTCCTTGATTGAACGCACCAAACTTAAAACACTTTTGGACGTGGAGAGCAAGGGGAGAAGAGACTTGGCATGGAGAAGGAGGGGAGAGGCAGCCTTGGGGCAAATAGAATTATTGGGCGCAGGGTCTTATTTATAGACCTCTTGTGATCCAACTCCTCTTCCTCTCAACCAATACAACCCTTTGTGAATCAGATCATCTGATTGGTTGGAAAGAACCCCTGGATTCCTCCTTAGAGGGTGCCTAAGACCAGTCATATTCTTAGTAGAACTCTATTGGAATCCAAAAGGGAGGTATCCTTGTCCAACAAGGACTCCTAGGCGCCTCTACTTGGGCTCAACCCTTGGCGTGCGCCCTTCTCCTTGCCAGGTTCTGGCAGGGGGACAGGCCCCCACCAGCTCTCCAATAGGTGCATGACATGTGGTCAAAAGTCAAAGGGTCAATGGTCAACGTTTGACCAGTCAAAGGTAGACTTTTGACCAAAGTCAAAGAACAAGAAATGGCAGGTGACCAAAAATGGCAGGTAATGTCTTACAAATAAGACAACCTATTCTGACTTGGACAACCTCCAGTCAGACCATATGAAGGCCTCTGATTGAGCACAAACTCCTTTGGCTCAGTCAGGACAACTTATTTATGATAGTAAAAGAAGAACGTTAGGTTCAATCGAGTGCTAGCACGATTTCCTTGAACCTAATTGAATCTCATTCAGATCAATTGAACTAGATCAGTTCAATTGATGATCACCAGATTCAAACCCTTATTTGTGTGACCCAGTTAGGTTCAGTTCTGTATGGTAATGGGATATGTCATGATCTCTATCATAGACATCATCGAAACTCCTTTCGATGGATCAGAACTCTTCTGATTCGAACAGCTAGAATGATCGATCATCTAAATCATTCTAATTGCTCCCAAAATCCACCAGTGACACCTAGCAGTATATGGTGGCAACCCATCAGAGCTGAATGCGAACCTCTTGGTGCAGCTACCTGTGTGATTAAGTTCTTCTATCTTGAGCCCCGATCAGATTAGGGTTAAGGTGAACTCGTCAAACCCTAGTCTCTGTCATATGATGTAATCATTCGATTCGAGTCCAATGTGAAAATCTAAATAGAAACTCTTTCTATTATTTCACTCTGCCATGGCCATGGGCTTCTGGACTTGATTCTCATGATCATCATAGGGCTACTCCTCTACCACCGAGGTAGATAGATCCCATCTTGATGCAATCCAGTTCCTACAATGAACATGCTATAGCCAACATACACCTCAGGGTTCCATATGGCTAGGAGACCGAGTAATGGTGTAGTCAAACTATAACACCCTCAAGGTGAACTGCCGATGCATCTCAGGTCAAAGAACCAGACACACTACTGCAGCATCGAGTCAGTCATTGACGAGAAGGTAGACTTCCTAATGACTACTCGAGGTGGTCACGCTCAGTGCCCTCGTTCTCTAACGAGTACCTGTACTCTCGCTCCGGTGTCTCCACACCGTAGACTCAAGACTCATCTACTAAAGAGAAGCGATTACACCAACCTTCCGGATCAATACCATCCTCGTGATGATCCTATGGTCGGGAGCTGTTTATGAGTTAATAATGATTATTCATGTCTTAAATTTTCAACTCTTGAAAATATGAATTATCATTACCATTAACTCAAAGGATGTATCACAGACACTAAATACACATGTGTGATAGAAAATAACCCATTTCATTAATTATAGTCAAAATTACAATTTTGCCCCTAGAAGTTATTACAAGTGTCAGCCAATTCTGCTTCTAGGGCACATATATCTAACAATTCGCAGCATATTTTCCACGACTATGAAATATGGCAAATAACTCCTATCCATAGGTCTAAAAGAGTGTAAAGACATTATTGAGAACAATGAAGCCCAAGTCATTGAGAATGATGAACCTTGAATGGAAGCAGTCAAAAGTAAGGACTCTTACAAATGGCTGAGGAGAATCCATGAAGTATGGACTTTGGTGGATGCACCAAAGTATAAATCCTATTGGATCAAATGGATTTTTAAGAAAAAGATTGGAGCAGGTCAAATTGAAACAGAGAGGTGGCTAAGGGTTTGAGGGATTGATTATGATGAAACATTTTCAATGAAATCTATGATTATGATAGCAGCAACCATATGAAATATGGCAAATGGATGTAAAGACTGCCTTCCTTAAGGTTTCCTTGAGGAGAGTCTATATGTCAGAGATTTGAGTCAAATGAGAGACAAATCAGGTATGCAAACTTAAGGATCCATTTATGGATTAAAGCAAGCATCAAGGAGTTGGAACATCCATTTTGATGAAACAATAAAAGAGTTTGGTTTTATCAAGAATGTGGATGAACCATGTGTGTACAAGAAAACTAGTGGGAGAACAATAGTATTCTTGGTTCTGTATGTAGATGACATACTCCTCATTGGGAATGATATCCCAATGTTACAATCAGTCAAATTATGGCTATCAAATAAGTTTTTCATGAAAGATTTGGGAGAAGCATCCTATATACTAGGAATAAAGATCTATAGAGATAGATCTAAGAGGATGCTAGGCTTGTCCCAATCAAGGTACATTGACTTAATACTGAAAAGATTCAGTATGGATGGGAGTAAAAGAGGTTATTTACCCATGAGTCAAGGCATACATCTCTCTAAAAAGATGTCTCCTAAGACACCTGAAGAGAGAAATAGAATGAGTTCTATTCCTTATGCTTCGGCTGTTGGATCAATAATGTATGCCATGTTATGTACAAGGCCTGATGTTGCTTATGCTTTAGGCATTGCAAGTAGATTTCAAGCTGATCCAGGAGAGGATCATTGGAAAGCTGTGAAAAATATTCTTAAGTACTTAAGAAGGACTAAAGATATTTTTCTTGTATATGGTGGTTCTGATCTTAAATTAGAAGCATATTCTGATTCTAGTTTTCAATCAGATCCAGATGATAGCAAATCCATTTCAGGATATGTCTTTACTCTGAATGGTGGAGCAGTGAGTTGGAAGAGTACTAAGCAGCCAACTGTAGCTGACTCAACCACTGAAGCAGAATACATAGCTGTAAGTGAAGCCGCCAAGGAAGCTGTCTGGATGAAGAAGTTCATCACTGAATTAGGTGTTATTCCTGAAATTGAGAATCCAGTACCACTTTACTGTGATAATACTGGAGCTGTAGCTCAAGCAAAGGAACCAAGGTCTCATCATAAATCCAAACACATTCTGAGATGCTTCCATCTCGTTCGAGAAATTATTGAAAGACAAGATGTGGTCATAGAATGAGTGGATACAAAGAACAACATAGCAGACCCATTCACTAAGGCTTTACCACTGCAACTGTTTGATCGCCACCTTGAT
>QRFJ01005271.1:0-51993 GCA_006176705.1 Cocos nucifera | reverse complement strand
TATGATTGGTTGGGAAGAAGAGAAGTTGGATCACAGACAGTCTATAAATAAGACCCTGCACCCAACCCAGATAATGATTAGAAGTGATTGAAAGGAATCCCAATTTCCACACCCCAAGGCTACCTCTCCCCTCTTCCTCTATGCCAAACCACCTTCTCCCTCTCCTCTCCATGTCCAAAAGGAGTTTTAGATTTTTGGTTGGTGCGATTCAGATCAAAGAAAGGCGATTGAAAGCTAGAAGGCTGCACTGCTGCAAAGGACGACTACTGATCTTCAAAAAAAGTTTTGAAGATCCTCCAGATCAGATCCAGATCTAATTTTTGGAGATGTGATAGAGAAGAAGAGGATCTCTAGATCAAGCCTGAGTGGATACCGATAGAGACCAGGTGCTTGCGTGGCTAGATCCAGAACCTTCTGCTGCATACAGGATCATCAACAGATAATTGGATTACCGAAATCAGGTAAATTAAATTTGATTTAATTTATCCTTATTTTATTTTATTTATTAAAATAATAAGAATTAGATCTGAAACATTCTAGATCTGAAATAGATCAAAGAGAAAAATTTTTGAAATATATCTCTTGATCTGATCAGATCTGAACGAACCTGGACCGGGAAATCAGGATTTCCCTTCAAGTCGATCATGAGCCTAGTTGGATTGATCTATTGATTTCTTATCTTAGAGATGGTTTTCTTCCTAGAGACCATAAAGAAGCATGAAAGTTAATAAATCAAGCTTTTCACTATATTTTATATGAAAATAAGCTGTACAAGAGGTCATACTCCCTACCACTCCTCAAATGCCTCCGACCTTTCGAAGCTAATTATGTCTTGAGAAAAGTTCATGAAGGAATATACGAAAGTCATCTGAAGGTGAGATTCTTATCATACAAGTTACTTCGGCAAGGATACTATTAGCCAATAATACATCAAGACGTGATGGATAACATAAGGAAGTGTGATAGGTGTTAGAGAAATGCAAACAATCAAAGATAGCCGACTTCACAGATCACACCATTAAGTGCTCCTTAGCTGTTTGCATAATGGGGGATGGACATACTTGGGCCTTTTCCCATAGCACTTGGATAACGAAGATTTCTATTGGTGGCAGTAGATTATTTCACTAAGTGGGTTGAAGCCGAATCCCTAGCAAAAATTACTGAAGCTAAAATGTAGGACTTCATCTAGAAGTCAATTATTTGCAGGTTCGACCTACCTCGGATATTAATCATAGATAATGGATGCTAATTTGTAAGAGCAAAATTTGCTGAGTTTTATGAAGACCTGAACATCTTCCACCACATCACATTAGTAGCTCATCCATAGAAGAATGGTTAGGCCGAGGTAACTAACAGAACTTTGCTTCAAGGGATAAAAGCAAGGCTTGAATGAGCAAAAGAAACATGTATGAAAAAACTCTATCATGTGCTCTGGACTTATTGGACTATCCAAAGATTGCCTACTGGAGAAACTTCCTTTGCATTAGCCTTCGGGATGGAGCAATCATCCCAATCGAACTCCAACTTTCTTCAGCATGGGTTGAAGCCTTTAATGAACAAAGCAACTCACAAGATCTCAAAATAAATCTTGATCTATTAGAGGAAAAGCAAGAGAAGGCTCAAATCCAAATAGCGGCTTACAAGCAAAGGGTAGCTCACTACTACAACTCTAGGGTCAGAAGTAAGATATTTAAAATAGGAGATCTTGTGCTTCAGCAAGCAGATATTTTGCAATCTCAAAATCAAGGAAAGCTCTCCCCAAACTGGGAAGGCCCCTATTAGGTCATGAAAATCATCCAGTCAGGAACATATTATCTGAAGGAGCTCAGAGGATTAGCACTTCTGCAACCTTGAACTCGGAGAACTTGTGAATGTATTATCAATAATCTTGCCTCAATAAAACTTTCTTATTTCAATATCTTTGTTCTTTGGTGCAAAAATATATGATGGTAGAAAATGATTTAACCAAACTTTATTCTTAAGTGAAGTAAAAGGCCTTCGGTTAATTAACATAGGAGGTTAACTTCGTCCAAGCATGGGTGAAGGCCTTCGGTTCTTAAATAGGAGGTAAATGAGAGAGATCCTTTCAACAGCCCTGTTTTGCCCCAATAACTTTATTGGGGATAGAAGGAGGACATCATCCTAACAAAGATAAAGGCCAACCCTGTCAGGAACATAAAGAAGACCTCGTCCTGATAGGAGGACATAGGGAGAGGCTCTTTCAATGATCTTTTAATGTTTCAATAATTTTGTTAGGGACAGAAGGAGGACCTCACCCTAACAAAGGTAAAGCCCAGCCCTATCAGGAATACGAGAAGAACCTCGTCCTGGTAGGAGGATATGGGCAGAGATCTTTTCAATGGCCTTTTGGTGCCCCAATAACTTTGTTAGGGACAGGAGAAGGACCTCATCCTAATAAAAGCAAAGACCAACCCTCTTAAGAACAGAAGGAGGACCTCATCCTGACAGAGGGACAAGGAGAGAGGCTCTTTCAACAACCCTTTTGTGCCCCAATAACTTTGTTAAGGATAGGAGTGTTGGGAATAGTATCCTAAAGCCAATCATCAGCCTGTTAATGATTGAACTATTTCATGTAATTCTATATGAATTATTAATTGAATAAAAATTATTCTAGCTTTTTCATCATAAATCTTTCATCTTCTAATGAACTCCTGTCTGTTATGATGAAGTCCTTAGAACTATTTAGAATTGACAAAAGATGATTTATCGTTTAGTCCTTAAATATGTTCGCAACCAAATGATACGTTATTATCAAGGACGATAATATTTATCGAGTATAGGTAGGTGTGTACCATATAAGTTGGTTGTCCTCTTAACCAAGGAATGTGAAGACACTGGTATGGCAAATAGATGAGATATAGGGGTACATCTGTACTGAATGTGACCAACTCCACTGAATGTGACCAACTCCTGAGTTTTTCTACTGTCAAGAATTACTCTAATAGAATATAGGCATAAGTGTCCCTCCAATTTGAGATCATCATGGTGACTTTTAAGCAACTCACTATGCTTTGATGTTAGACTACCTAAATTTTTAGTTCAGTGATGGAAGATTTCTGGGTACAGTCAAGTACTTGAGGACTTGGTGCATGAATCAAGATGGGATTGACCACTCCTAAACTTAGAAGCTATGTTCAATAGTATTTTAATTTAGCAAAGCCTTGAAGGGTCATAGGACTAATTGCTTTGAGACGTGATTTGGATGTATCTTTTGGGATTGACAGTTAAACCCTGAGTCATCCTACACAGAGATCAAAGGGATGAATTATGCGGTAACCATATTCACATAGGTTCTGAATATTATGATTGTTCTATTTGGCCTATCCGAATGTCAGGTACCATTGCTAGATGGTCACTTCGATTAGCATAGAAAATTGATTCCTGTGCTACCAGCTTAGGTTAAAACCTATAGGGTTGCACACACTAGAGGTTCCTACTTGATCTAATGGTTGATCTAGAAAAGTTTAATTAGTGAATTTAATTACTAATTAACTTAATTTGATTGAGTGATTATTTTTGGATCAAGACCAATTGAATTGGATTTATTTGGATTTGATCCGATTAGGTTATAAGATGATCTAATCATCAAGGAGGTTCAATCTCTAATTTGATCAGAGGTTTGGCTTGATTAATTTTTTATTTGATTAGGATTTAACTAAGCCAAATTAAGCCTAAATAAATTTGGTTTAATCTAGTCTAATTGGGCCTAACCAATTTGGATTGGATTAGTTCAATTGGATGATAAATAATGGACTAGTTTGACTAGTCTTTCCATGCACCACATCACCCTTTGTTTTGTGCCATACTATCTCCCCGAGAAAGAGGTTTCTCATGAATATTTTTTCTATGCAAGGGAAGGTGTGCGTTCTCCCTTCTCAAGCACCATATAGATTAGGTTTAATCTGGTTACAAGTTCACTTCAAATAGGATTTGAGTTTGAATGGGTAACCACTTGATCTAAACCTTTCCATCATGCCTCTCTTTGTTTGTGCGATCTATAAAATGTTTGATTTTATGGGCGTGCAGAATATAGAGAACCCAACGAAGAAAGGAGAGAGCAACGGAGAGAAGAGAAAGTCTCTTCTCTGCGTGTGTGAGAAAAACTAGAAAAGAAAGAGTTCTAGGCGCAAGGGTATTTGGGTGAGTGCATACCCTAGAATTTATCTAGGATTTGCGATTTAGATCTATGTAGAATGAGGGTCGTGAGTACACAGATCTTGGTGAAAATCTTTGCTAAATCTTTTCTGCATTCATTGGGATCCAGAGCATCCAAAGATCCGATGAAGAAGATCAAAAGAATTTGATCTGCATCAGCCTACAAAGACTTCTACACGAGCTAGCACTCAAAAGGAGTTAATCAAGATCAAGGCCTCATGTGGATTATCCATAGAGGAAAGATGTGTGTGTAGCTGCATCGTGATGATTAAATCTACATCGAAGAGATCAAACCGTGGAGTTCATCTATCCGTAAAAAGATAACATGTTCTGAACACGTAGAGCAGTAAAAATGGTTTTACTATAGTTGTTATTTTTATTTTCAAATATGCATGCATATATGATACATTAGATCCTGTAGTATGTAGAATATTTAGATTAGATCTATAGCTTTTATTATTAATATGATTAATAATTTTTCTGCTGCACATATTTTTCGAAAAAAGTTATCGAAAGTAGAGCTAGAAATCCTGCATGCTCCCATTCAATTAGTATTAGAGTAGTAGGTTCTTTGAGATATTATATATGCATGATATAGATTATTTTTAGATTGGATCTAAATAATAATCTGATCTAAAAAATAAAAATGATGATCTCACAGATTGTAGGTTGTCCTACTATAAGATTTACTCCTTAGAGTGGAGAGATTGTCCTAGTAAGTTGCAATCTAGAAAATTGATCATAAAAACTTTAGATTAGATCTAATGATTTTGATGATGTATTTAAAGGTTTTAATATAATTTTTATCATAAAAAAGTATTTAGAATAGATCTAAATAATTTCATGATTTTTATGTAGAGTACAAAGTTTTAGATTAAACCTGAACAGGATCTTAGGAAGCTTCTATTCGCCAGTCGAGCTGGCTCTCTCAGCAATCAAGCCAGCTCGACCAGCATGCCAGCATGATATAATTTCTAGATTGATGCTCCAGCTGGCTCAGCTTCATTTTGAACTGGCTCAGATGTGATTCGAGCCTATCCAACGGAAAAGATGGCCATCAGATCCTCTACCCGAGCTGCCTATCTTAAAAATTGAGCCAGCTCAACTTTTGCTTAGGCTAGCTCGAATAGGATCCGAGCCAGCCCGACTGAGAAGTTGGCTGAATGTCATATTTTGCTGATTTTATGTGATCAAACCTATATCTAGTGCTTGTTTATAAAATAAGCTGATCCATTTTTGAAATGAGTCAACTTATTTAGTGAAATAGGATGTAAAGAATCTTTCTAAACTTTTGAAAAATATTTTTGAAATGCAGAACCCCAACCCTCAACCCTGAAACTTAATTGAAATTAAGTATGATAAATTAGATTCTAGAATTATGAATTAAAGATCCTAATTCATTGATCATAAAATGTGGGTTATCGGGTTAGTCAAATTATGTCCATTAATTAGGTTAGACCTAAGGTTAGTTAAAGAATAAACTAAATTAGAGTAATTAATCAAATCTAATCAAATATTGATTTAGATTAGGTCAAAGACTCTTTAGACCAAATTACAAGAGTTGTAGTTGGTCAAGCCCATGCCTTTAACGAAGACCAAATGGACTTGATTCATGGCTATGCGATCGAACCTAAAATTGCTAGGATGATCAAAATTAAAACTAATGAATCGAATGGTATCTAAGGTAAGTCTGGTAGCTCAAACCAATGGTTTTTAATTGGAAGCTACTCGCACTGATTCAATCTTTGATGAGTTAATGGCATATCCCTTCCACTGATCTCACTTACTTGGCCATCCTGGTGAATTATGTTTTGATTAGACCACTTGGTAATTTGGGCTCACCCATATCAATTAGGTAAATTAGTTTGACTGATTTAGGTGCTCCTAATGCTGGCTTTAATTAGATCCTTATTAATCTGACTTGATGAAGTCAGTGGGAGGATCCAAATTGGCTAATTAATTCTTTTTAAAATTGGTTAATAAAATTTTCTAAAATAATTAGGTCCTTAAAATGATAAAGTTATGGTGATAACTAAGTCATAGTCTTCCATTAAGTTGAATGATAATGGATCCATTAGTTTAATAATCATTGGAGGTCCAAAGACCTGGTGCTTATTGACCAATGGAATTATCATTCATAATATGATAATTTGATCTTGTCTTTCTAATGGTGGTCTGGTTGGCCGACCAAAGTCGGGCCTAATCATTCATTAGTCTGATGCACCAAATATAGTCATGTTAATGGTTGGACCTAACTGGATCTTCTCAATGAAGGCCAAAGCCTACTAATTAGACTTTCAAGGCAAAAATTAAATTACTAGTAGTTGTTTGGTGAAACAATTAGTTATGAACCTACCCATAGGTGCACACAGGTTGACTAACCAAAGTTGGGCTCATGTGTAGTCTATGTGGATTCTAATATCCACTAAGAAAATAGGGATAATTCCTCAAATTGGAGGTAGAGGCTATTGATTCGAACAAAATAGTGGTAGGACCTTTAGACTAAAGTCCAAGTCTCTAGAGTAAATAATTCATATATTAATTAGGTCTATAGTTTTTCTTTTGTGCAGAAATGGCCACTACCCTGTTGCTCGGGTCATTGTTGGATAATGACAAACTCATGGGACCCAACTTTGATAGTTGGTATCAGAAGTTGAAGATCGTCTTGGAGGCTGAATGGATCTTATATGTATTGACTGATCTGGCACTTGAGGAGCCAGTCTCGAACGCTATTAAGGCGGTGAGAGACACATACAAGAAGTGGCTCAATGACCACACCACCATTCGGTGCATTATACTGGTGGCAATAAATGATGAGTTCAGCTATAGGTTTAAAAATGCCCAGCCCGAGGAGATGCTTCAAATGTTGAATGACTCCTTTGGCACGCCTGACGACATTGAAAGGCATAAAACTAGTTGTGCCATTTTTAATGCTCATATGAGGGATGGGGCATCAGTCACTGATCATGTATTGTACATGATCGAGATGATTGAATGCTTGAGTATGCTGGGTTTTCCCCTACATGAGCAGCTCAGGAAGGATGCGATCTTGAATTCATTGCCCAAGTCCTTCCTCCCATTCCTTACTCATTTCAGAATAACAAAGCCTATAGTGAAAAACCATGGATTATTGGGGTTACTGCAGAACTTTGAGAAGGATCATCAACTCCAAAAGGAGACGGTGAATGTAGTGGGAGGATCTTTCCTAGTCAACCCTTTAAGAAAGGAAAGAAGAACAAGAAGAAGAAGAAGAACAAGAAGGTGTAGCCTCATGCTGGGATGTTAGCACAATGTCAGACCAAGAAGCACGAGCCTAACCAGAGCCAGGTAGAATGCTTTTTTTGCAAGAAGCAAGGGCACTGGAAGAGGAATTATCCTTAGTACATTACCTTATTGGACTCGAACAAGCCGAGGAGGAAGTAAGTAGTTGATGCGCAAGGTAATTATATGATAATTCCTTACAACTTCTTAATTTATGATACTACTACCTGGATATTAGATATCAAAAGTTCTTATCATATTTGTAATTCGATGCAGGATTTATAGGTCAATAGGAGATTTGGTGAAAGTGAGAGATTCCTGAATGTTGGAGATGGAAGACAAGTTCAAGTTCTAGCTTTAGGAATCATGAACCTTATAATCAATTCTCATAGAGTTATTCTTAGTGATTGTCATTTTTGTCCAAATTTTTTATTGAATGTAATTTCTGTAGGCCTTTTGGACAGGAACAGCTATCAGTTTTCAATAAAAATAAATTTTTGTGATATCATTTTTAATGGTATTACAGTTTGTATTGGACAATTGAATAATGGAATATATCTATTATCATAATATGTTAATGTAGTCCAAACCTTCGATAAACTCCCTAGATTAGATGAAGTGTCAGAAGTTTACCTTTGGCATTGTAGGCTAGGTCATATTAATAAGAACAAAATAAACAAGTTGGCTTAAGAAGAAATTCTTAACGTCAGTGATTGCGAATCACTTCCAACCTATAAGTCCTATCTCCTAGGGAAAATAACCAAATCACCTTTTATTGGAAAGGATGAATGTGCTAGTGAACTCCTAGGTCTAGTACATACTGATGTATGTGGACCCATAAGCACAAGTGCTAGAGGTGGATATTTCTACTTCATAATCTTCATAGATGACCTATTGAGGTATGGGTATGTCTATTTAATGAAGCATAAGTCAGAGTCATTTTAAATGTTCAAACTATTTCGTAATGAGGTAGAAAAGCAAACTAGAAAGAGTATTAAAACTCTTTGGTCTAACCGAGGGGGTGAGTATCTTTCCAGCGAATTTTTGACATATCTTATGGAGAATGGGATTTTGTTCTAATGGACTCCTCCTAGAACACCACAACATAATAGTGTGTCTGAAAAGAGGAATCGGATCCTATTGGACATGGTTCAATCTATAATGGGGTTTGCCAGTCTACCGATCTTCCTTTGAGGATATACGCTCGAGTCAGCTTGTTATATTCTGAATAGGATTCTGAGTAAGTCTATTTCTAAAATGCTATATAAGATGTGGACAGGGCATAAATCAGTACTCTCACACCTTAGGATTTGGGGGTGTCCAGCTTATATCAAACGTTTAGTAATAGATAAGCTCGGACCTAGGTCTGACAAGTGTAGCTTTATAAGATACCCAAAAAAGACCAAAGGGTATTACTTCTATCTAGCTGATAAATAAAAAGTGTTTGTTAGCCTTAAGGTAGTCTTTTTAAAAAGAGAGTTTCTTGGTAAAGAGACTAATGCCTCTAAGGTCAAGCTTGAGGAAGTTCGATAGGTGGAAGAACCGACACAAGTAGCTAAACCTAAATCAGATTTGATTTGATCAGATTCGAAGCCTATTGAACCTGCACCCTTAAGATGATCTAATAGAGTACCACATCAACCGGACTGATAGTATGGTTTCTTGGTCCGGGATAGAGATCCTATCAAACTCGATGAGAACGATAAGGATAGATCACCTACATGGATGCAATGCAGAGACCTGACTCTGAAAAATTGCTTGATGCCATGCAATCTAAAATGGAGTCCTTGAAGGTCAATGATGTATGGACATTGGTTGACCCAGCCGAAGGGATAAAACCCATAGAATGTAAGTGAAGAAAAAATCGGATTTTTCCTGCCATAGGATGCATCTAATCGGATTAGATTTACAGCAGAATAATTTTAAATTTTTTTATAATTTAATTAGATCTGAGAGTTCTTAGATTTTATTAGATTGATCTAAAATTTAGAAGTAAAATAAAAATAAAAATAGTGATAACAGTTATCACCTGATCGTGTAAACTGTTTATCCCTTGTGATGATCTGACGATTGATCCGAGGTTCTGATTGAGTGGCGCACGTGCGCGGCCTCTATCGATATCCACCTAGATCAGATCTAGTAGTCTCCTTCTTCTAGATCTGATCTCCAAAGATTAGATCTGATGTCTTCCTATAGAGCCTTCAAAATGAACTCCAAAGGCTGCACGTTCATCTCACGAACATCGTCGTCTCTCGCTGATCTTCATGCCAACGGGACTTGATCTTTACTCATAGGTTTTGCCCAACTCTTGGGCATAGAGAAGAGGAGGAGGATCAAATGAGGGAGGCATGGAGATGGTGATTTTGGTAGGGCTTTGCCATAGAGAGTTTTATATATTCAACAGTTTGTGTAGGACCCTATTTATAGACCAAACCAAGAGTCCCTTCGCATGTGACTTTGAACAGGTCAAAGCCAACAAGCAAAAGGACTCTCCCATGATCTCCATGCCCCACACCACTTTTTTTAGATTTTTGTTGCATAAAAATAAAGGAATATGGCATGGAACAATTTAGGACAAGATGAAGTTGGCGCACAACTCTTATCTCCCAAGAGTTTGAACTATTCAAACTTTTGATCCATTCAAACTTGATTTGAATGGGACACCTCCACCCTATCCATATGGGGCACAGGGACAAAGGAGGAGTGTGCCCCTTATTCCTCACGTAAACACCATATGGACATGCACCCTCAAAAAAATTCTAGGGGCCGCACGCCATATTTCTTCTTTCCTGCATACTGGGTCAACATTTGATCATTTCCTATTCCCATCTCATGAGATTTTGGATAAACATTTTTCAAGTCCCATCCAATGAAATTAGGTCAAGTTCTAACCAAGTTAGAATAAGTCTTGATCAGGCCAGGACTCATTCTAGTTAGATCAAGAAAAATCCATCTAGAATTTTTGGGAGAGGCTTGTCCAAATTTCATCTCATGATTTTAGGACAAGCCCTAATCTGGCAAAGATAATCCTTATCTTATTCCCATCTTATGAAATTTAGGATAAGTCTTGATCAAGCTAGGACAAGGTCCAGTCAGATCAAGATAAATCTCTATAGAGTTTTTGGATAAGTCTTGTCCAAATATTTCCATAAATTAGCAGGTCTTGTCCTATTCATCCGATGGATTAGGACAAGCCTAGATCAAGTTAGGATAAGACTTTTCTGATCTAGACAAGTTCTAGTCAGACTAAGACAAATCCATACAAGGCTTCTGGATGAGCCAAATTCAATTTGGCTCAATCAAGATAATCCAGAAAGACTACAAAAGAAAAATGTTAGGCTTAATCATGTGCTAGCACAATTTTCTTGAAACTAATTGGATCTAATCCAAATCAATCAAACTGGATTAGCTCAATTGATGACATCCAGATCCAAACTCTTATTTGTGTGATCTAGTTAGGTTTAGTTTTGTATGATAATAGAATATATCATGATCTCTATCATCGACATCATCAAAATATCTTTCGATGGACCAAAACTCTTTCGATTCATCCAATTAGAATCATTGATCATCAAGACAATTCTAATTGATCCCAAAATCCACCAGTGACACCTAGCAGTATATGGTGGCAACCCATCAAAATCAAATAGCGAACCTCTTGATGTAGCTACCTATGTGATTGGGTTCTTCTTTCATGAGCTCCGATAGGATTAGGGTTAAGGTAAACTCATCAAACCCAACACCCGTCATATGAATGAATCATTCAATTTGAGTCCGATGTGAAATCCTAGTAGAAACTCCATTCTATTATTTTATACTATCATGGACATGGATTTTAGAACTCGATCTTATGATCATCATAGGACTACTCCTCTACCGAGGTTGATAGATCCCACCTTGGTGCGATCCAATTCCTATAATGAACATGCTATAGCCAACATACATCTTAGGATTCCGAATGCTAGGAGATAGAGTTATGGTATAGTCAAACTATAACACTCTCAAGGTGAACTATCAATGCACCTCATATCAAAGAACTAGACACACGCTGCAGCATCGAGCTAGTCATTGACGAGAAGGTAGGCTCCCTTATGACTGCTCGAGGTGGTCATGCTCAGTATCCTAGTTCTCTAATGAGTACCTATACTCTCGCTCTAATATCTCCACACCATAGACTCAAGACTCATCTATCCTAAGAAAGCAATCATACATCGATCTTTCAGATTAATCACCATCCTCGTGATGATCCTACGATCGAAAGCAATATATGAGTTAATTATGATAACACATGCCTTAAATTCTCAACTCTTGAGAATATGTGTTATCATTCCTATTAACTTAATGGATGTATCATAGATACTTTAATATATAATGTGATAGAATAAATAATCCTTTAATTAATTTTAAATCAAAATTATAAAAATGCTCCTAGAAAGTATTTAATATGTGTCAGCCAATCTAGCTTCTAGGGCACACATTTAACAATAAGTGGATCATCAAAAAGAAAGAGGCGTAGATAGAAAGGTGGAGACCTATAAAGCCCATCTGGTTGCTAAGAAATATCATCAACATTATGGATTGACTATGACGAGACATTTTCTCATGTGGTAATGCTCAAGTCCATTCGGATCATGCTTGCAATAGCTGCACATCTAGACTATGAAATTTGGCAAATGGATGTGAAAATAGCCTTTCTAAATAGAGAGCTGGATGAAGAGGTGTATATGATACAACCTAAAGATTTTACATCCACAGATGAGTCTAAGGTGTTCAAGCTTCAAAAGTTCATTTATGGACTAAAGCAAGCTTCTCAGAGTTGGAACATACATTTTGATAGGATGATCAGGACATATGGCTTCGTTAAGAATAAAGAAAAGCCCTGCATATATAAGTGGACTAATGGTCCAGCAGTTGTATTGCTCATTTTGTATGTGGATGACATTCTCTTAATCGAGAATGATGTCCCTGCATTATAAGGAACAAAGATCTGACTATCATCATAGCTCTCCTTGAAGGATCTAGAAGAAGCTTTCTATATCCTAGGGATGAAGATCTATATAGATAGATCTAAAAGGTTGCTTGGATTGTCCTAGTCTACGTACATTAACACTGTGCTGAAGAGGTTCAGCATGGAGAATTCCAAGAAAGGCTATCTACCGATAGGCCATGAAATTTCTCTCTCGAAGAGAGATTGTCTGACAACACCTCAAGAGAGAGAGCATATGAGTAGAATTTCATATGCTTCAGCAGTGGGTTCTATCATACACAGCATGACATGAATGAGATCAGATGTGGCATACTCACTAGGGATAGTGAGTAGATACCAATCTGATCTAGGGAAGAACCACTGGAAGGTTGTTAAAACTATCCTGAAGTATTTGAGAAATACTAAGAACTAGTGGCTTGTTTATGGTGAGTTGGACTTGAAACTTATGGGATTTACAGACTCCAATTTTTAGTCTAATCATGATGACAGCAAGAGTATGTCGGGATATGTGTTTATCCTTAATGGTGGAGCTATCTAATGAAAAATTTTCAAGCAACACACCATGGCCGATTCAGTGTGTCAGGCAGAATATGTTGCTACATCAGATGCTGTCAAAGAAGTGATGTGGATGAAGAAGTTCAATACCAAGCTCGAAGTGGCACCCTCCCTTGATGGTCCAGTTCTGATCTTCTACGATAGCTCTGGAGCCATTGCTCAGGTGAAGAAACCAAAAGCACACCAGTAAACGAAGCATATTCTGCACTGCTTCCATCTTGTCCGGGAGGTTATGGATTGAGATGATGTCGATCTTCAGAAAATTGACGAAAAGGAGAACCTAGCCGACCCATTCACTAAAGCTGTTGCAGTGAAGGAGTTCGATGATTTCAAATCGAAGATGGGTATATGATATTACACCGATTGACTTTAGACCAAGTGGGAGATTATTGGAAATAATGTCCCAAAGCCAATCGTCAGCCTATTGATGATTGAGCTATTTCATATAATTATATATAAATTATTAATTAAATAAAAGTTGTTCTGGCTTTTTTATCATAAATCTTTCATCTTCTAATGAACTCCTGTCTGTTATGATGAAGTGTTTAAGACTATTTACAATCAATAAAAAAGGATTTGTCATTTAGTCCTTAAATATGTTTGCGATCAAATGATACGTAATAATCAAGGATGATAATGTTTATCGAGTATAGATCAGTGTATGCCATATAAGTTGGTTGTCCTCTTAACCAAAAAGTATGGAGACACTAGTATGACATACAGGTGAGATGTAGGGATACATCTGCACTGAACGTGACCAACTCTGAAGCTTTTCTACTATCAAGAATTGCTCTGATAGAATAGGATATAAGTATCCCTCTAACTTGAGATTACCATGGTTACTTCTAAGCAACTCACTGTGCTTTGGTGCCAGACTATCTGAATTTTTAATTCAGTGATAGAAGGTTTCTAGGTATAGTCAAGTACTTGAGAAGTCGGTACATGAATCAATATGGGATTGACTACTTCTGGACTTAGGAGCTGTGTTCAATAGTATTTCAATTTAGCAAAGCCTTAGCCAGGGTAGTCCTAGTGAAGGGTCACAGGATTAATTACTTTAAGACATGATTTGGATGTATCTTCCAAGGTTGACAGTTAAACCCTGAGTCATCCTATGCACAAAGGTCAAAGGGATGAATTATGCGGTAACCATATTCACATAGGTTTTGAATATCGTGATTGCACTCTTCGGCCTATCCAAACATCGGGTACCATTGTTAGATGGTCACTTCGATTAGTACAAAAAATTAGTTCCTATGCTACCGACTTAGGTTCGAACCTATGGGGTCACACACACTAGAGATTGCTACTCGATCTAATGGCTGATCTAGAGAAGTTTGATTAGTGAATTTGATCACTAATTAACTTAATTTGATTGAATGATTATTTTTGGATCAAGACCAATTGAATTAGATTCATTTGGATTTAACCCGATTAGGTTATAAGATGATCTAATCATCAAGGAGGTTTAATCTCTAATTTAATCAGGGATTTGGCTTGAATAATTCCTTATTTGAATAGAATTTAACTAATCCTAATTAAGCATAAATAAGTTGGGTTTAATCTGGTCTAGTTGGACCTAACCAATTTGTATTGGATTGGTTCAATTGGATGATAAACAATAGACTAGTTTGACTAGTCTTCCCATGCACCACATCATCCTTTGTTTTGTGCCATGCTATCTCCATGAGAAAGAGGTTTCTCATGAATATTTCTTTTATGCAATGGAGGGCATGCATTCTCCCTTCTCACGCACTATATGGCTTAGGTTTAATCTGATTACTAGTTCAATTCAAATAGGATTTGAGTTTGAATGGGTAACCACTTGATCTAAACATTTTTCTCATGCCTTTCTTTGTTTGTGTGATCTATAAAATGTTTGATTTTATGGGCATGCAGAATATAGAGAATCCAATGAAGAGAGGAGAGAGCAATGAAGAGAAGAGACACTCTCTTCTCTTCGTGCATGAGAAAAATTAGAAAAGAAAGAGTTCTAGGTGCAAGGGTTTTTAGGTGAGTGCATACCCTAGAATCTATCTAGGATTTGGGATTTAGATCTATGAGAAATGAGGGTCGTGAGTACATAGATATTGATGAAAATCTCTGCTAAATCTCTTCTACATTCATTTGGATTTGAAGCATCTAAAGACTCAGTGAAGAAGATCAAAAGAGTTTGATCTGCATTAGCCTACAAAAACTTATACATGAGCTAGCACTCGAGAGGAGTTGATCGAGATCAGAACCTTGTGTGGATTATCCGTAGAGGCCAGACGCATGTATGGCTACATCACGGTGATCAGATCTACACCGAGGAGATCAGATTATGGAGTTCATCTATCCACAAAATGGTAACGTGTTCTAAACACGTAGAGAAGTAAAAAAAGTTTTACTGCAATTGCTATTTTTATTTTTAGATATGCACACATATATGATACATTATATCCCGCAACGTGTAGGATTTTTAGATAAGATCTATAGCTCTTATTATTAATATGATTAATAATTTCTCCACTGCGTATGTATTTTGAAAAAAGTTTTCAAAAATATAGCTAGAAATCCTATGCGCTCCTCTTCAAGGAGAAGGATCTCGGCCTAACAAAGGTAAAGGCCAATCTTGTCAAAAACAAGAGAAGGACCTCGTTCTAACAGGGGGACATGGGGAGAGGCCCTTTCAACGGCCCTTTTGTGCCCCAATGACTTTGTTAGGAATAGGAAGAGGACCTCATCCTAACAAAGATGGAGGACCTCGACCTAACAAAGGTAAAAGCCAATCTTGTCAAGAACAGGTGGAGAACCTCATCCTAATAGGAGGATAAGAGGAGAGGCCCTTTCAATGGTCCTTTTGTGCCCTAATAACTTTGTTAGGGATAGGAGAAGGACCTCATCCTAGCAAAGATAAAGGCCAACCCTCTCAGAAATAAGAAGAGAACCTCATCCTGATAGGGGGACACGAGGAGAGGCCCTTTCAATGATCTTTTTATGCTCCAATAACTTTGTTAGGGATAGGAAGAGGATCTCATCCTAACAAAGGTAAAGATCGATCCTATTAGAAATAGGAGTAGGACCTCATCCTGATGGAAGACATAGGGAGAGGTCCTTTCAATAGCCCTTTTGTGCCCCTATGATCTTATTAGGGATAAGAGGAGAACCTTGTCCTAATAAAGATAAAGGCGGGAGGAGGACCTCATCCTAACAGGGAGATATGGGGAGAGGCCATTTCAATAGCTCTTTTGTGCCCCAATAACTTTGTTAGGGACACGAAGAGGACCTCGCCCTAACAAAGACAAAGGCCTATCCTATCAGCAATAGGACCTCATACTGATAGGGAGACAAGAGGAGAGGCCCTTTCAACGGTCCTTTTGTGCCCCAATAACTTTGTTAGGGACAGAAGGAGAACCTCGTCCTCACAAAGATAAAGGCTAATCCTATCAAGAATAGAAGGAGGACCTCATCCTAACAAGGAGACTTGGGGAGAGGCCCTTTCAATAATCCTTTTGTACCTAAATAACCTTGTTAGGGATAGGAGGAGGACCTCGTCTTAACAAAGGTAAAGGCCAATCTTGTTAGAAATAGAAGAAGGATCTCGTCTTGATAGGAAGACATAGAGAGAGGCTCTTTCAATGGCCCTTTTGCACTTCAATAACTTTGTCAGAAAAAGGAGGAGGACCTTGTCTAGGCATAAAAGATGTGAGAATTCAATTGTAAAAACCCAAAAAAAACTTATCCAAGGACTATCATCTACAATCAAAGGATACATATGCCACGATGAACTACAACTATTATCAAAGGATAACTCCACAATTGCAAACAACACAAAAAGAAAAAAGAAGAGAAAGAAAAAACTACAAAAGCATACGTCTGAGATGACGCAATCAAAAAGTAGTATTTCATTGAAATAAAAGTTCAATACATGGAAAGATCCGTAGGACCGGTTAAAAAAAAGAAATAGAAGAAGAAGCAAAAAAGATGCCGAAGTCCTTCTCGAAGTCAGACTTCGGACTGCCAGCACTGGCCAATACCAGGGATAACTTCAATTCCTTAATCTTTTCTTTGAGCTCCCATCGAGCTGTTAGGCTTTCACTCAATAATTTCTTATGCCTTCGGGAGTCCTCTTTAACTTCCCTCAGCTTCCTTCTTAATATAGCCGACTCGGCCTTTGCATCCTTCACGGCATCTTGTTGATAGACCATTTGCACCTTGAACTCCCGCAGCTCCATTTGGCTATTCCCGTACAAGGTAGACAAGCTCTCTAAAGAGCTCCATAAGGACAGGACCTCTATCGAGTCCCTGCTCGAGCTAGCTTGTGGCCCTTCAAATAATTATCGCTAAAGTCGAGCAATCTCATCATCAGCTCTTTGAAGCTTTTTCTTGAGGTCGGCAACTTGGCCACACCAATCACATCTGTATTCATTATAAGAATCCTCAACTATCTATAATTGACTTTGGAGTTCGAAGAACTTTTTTGTCTAGTCCCAGCCATATTCTTCCTAATTGGTGGACCATGCCGAACTTTCTTCAAGTACTCGAATCTTTTCTTATATGGCCTTCAGCTCGACCTTCAGAGAGCTTGTCTTGGCCATCAGGGTCTATGCCTTATCGCTGCCGAGCTTCTTCACTGATTCCAATTTCTCTATCAAATGGTGCTTCTTATTAATATAGTCCATGGTATCCTTTTTATGGACTTGTCGAAGGCGGGTGACTTCAACTATAGCTTTCAAATAATATTTTTTCAACTTCTGAAGCTCGTCCTCTACTTTCTTCAGTTTCTTCTTAGTTTGATGAACCACCCTCTTCAAGTTCTTAATGATAGATCTTAGACGAAGGCCTCGGGGCAGTAGTGTGGCATCGGCAGGGGGAGACGAAGCATGATTATCTTTACTAGAAAGATTCTAAAAAACAAGCATATCATGACACAAACTTAAAGTAAATTTATTTTTATTAATTAAAATATTTTATAAATATAGGAGAAGAAATAAATAAAAAGAGAAAATATAAATTAGGAGGTCTCAGACCTCTGTGGAGTAGCAGAGGAGTTTGATGCAGCATCAGTCGGTCCCAGCTCTTCAACAGCAAGCTCGATAGAGGGGAGGTCGGTTGCAGCAGTAGATGATCACGCCTCTTCATCAGGAGCTCCTTTGATCAAGAAGCCAAGGTCGATCTCGAAAAACTTGTTAGCTACCCTATCCTCGCAGAGCTCGAACCCTTTGATGATGGCTTCCTGGCTAAACTTAACATTCAAGTCCCTCATCTCAAAGGAGACCTTGAACTCCTCTACTGCCTGGGCCTTTACCTTTGAGATCTACCTCGAAACCTGTTCCTTCAGTTCAATAATCTTGACTTCAACCTTTTTCCTCTTCTCTTCTTCCAAAGCCAAAGCAGCCTTCATCTCTATCAATGTTTGCTCTTCCTTCTTGAGTGCCTCTGGAAGAACTCCGACCTTGGCAGCCTTCTCCCTCATGAGGCGGTCGACCTCGACGACTTTCTCTTCCTAGAGGCTGTTGACCTTAGCTTGATGATCCTCCTAAGCCTTCAATTCTTTTGACCTCAAGTGGTTCACCATTTTGATGTGGACGAGTAATTAGTAATCCAATTGTAAGGAATAAATTAAGTTAGGTGCAAATAAAAGAAAAAGATAAGATAATTACCTCAAGGAAGGCTCCAAGGGAATTTCAAGTGTGCTACTCATAGTCGAAGTTGGTGATCTTGTCTACCATCTTGAGTAGGGCAAATTTATCGACCAAATCTCTGATGATGTCCCAGTTGTAGAAAAAAAAGATTTTCGAGTCTTCATCACCATTATCGAACTTACTGGGTGAGCTTTGCACCAAACTTTTGCGTTGATCGACTTCTTTTTCTCCTTCCTTTTTTCTCTCTTTTCTCCTCCCATAGGAAGCTCCAAAACTTGAACTTCAGCAAGAGGGCTTGAAGATGTCGAAGGCACTGTAACCCTATCAATAGCACCAACCTCAACAGCCAAAACAACCTCATCACCACTAGTGACCTCAAGAGTATCGGTGGCATCGACGGATGCTTTAGAGCTTGGGATATCGACCCTTGCCTTCTTTGAAATCACAGCAGGTGCTTTCCTTTTTCTCTTGTGTACCTGAAGCCCCTTAGCAAGCATTTCAACTATCTTAGCATCTATCTCTGTAATAAAGAAGGGCGCACAATCAAAAAAAAAAATTACAAGAAGAAAACTTGTGAAATCTAAAGATATACTAGCAGGATTGAGAGGGCTAAGGCCAAAGTTGAATAGAAGTTGCTCATAGGGGAGTTTGGATAATGGTGAAATTTTGTAATTCTTCAGTTTATTGTAGGAATCAAGATCTTGCTTATCTAACCCAAGAGCTTAGTGAACCGACTCTCTAAGAAGACCCCAATGGGGGAGCCCTAACTCTAGGGTTGGGCAGGACATGAAGAAAAACTTCTCCTTTCAATTGTGAATGGAAGAAGGAGCTCCTTTCAGCAATCCTTTCTTGCTAAACTGGGGTGAGAAGTATCACCAATCCTTCATAGAAAGATTATGCTTAAAAGTATAGTAGCTTTGAAATAGAAAAATAGTTGGATGAACTTCAGCAGAGAGACAAAGGAAGATAAGACCAATAATGAACCTAAAGGAGTTCCGCACTACAAAGGTAAAGGAAATATCTAAAAAGTGAAAGAGGGCAATTACGAAAGAGGGGAGAGAAAGTCTAAGTCTGGCTCGGAAAGCCTCTAAATACAGATAAAAATAGCCTGGAGGAGGGGAACAAGCTCGGTCACTTGGTCTAGGGAGTTCTAATTCATACTCAAGCGAGATTCCATACTGGATTCTAATTAAGAAAAGATCGTCAAAGGATAAGTAACATGAAATGGTTCTGGGTATGAAGTTCGATCGGGGTACATCCTTAAGCACGGTCTTTTCTTTGGAGTTAGGGTTTTGAAAAGATGGACCAAATGGACTCCTAGAACTTGATGATCATGAAGTTTTGAAAGATATTTAAATCAAAGAAAACTTAAAAATCTTTGAAAAAGCAATGAGAAAAAGGCTATAAAGCCTTATGGGAAGAACTGCGAAACTCATATAGAAGACTAAATGATCAAAAAATGAAAGAAAAGAAGAGAGAGTGATGGAGGACTAACCTAGATTGGCAAAGAGATGACCGAAAAGACGAGATGCAGTCGAGAGGGACTCCGATGGCCGAAAGGATTATGAATGAAAAGAAATAAGGCGAGATGGTTGAGAGAGCAGGAATCAGTCATTGATGGTCAAAAAATTGATCGAAAGAGCAGAACACTCAGAGATGGAGAAGAATAGATGAAGAAAGAAGGAAGACTCGGATGGACGTGAAGAGTTGGAAAGGAGAAGAAGAAGGACCTAAATAGGCATATGAAATTAGAGAAAGTTGTGATTACAGACCCTCCTTAGCCAATCCCAACCTGTCGCGTGCCCCACTCACACCAAACACCTATCAGGGCAATAAT
Organism: Cocos nucifera; assembly: GCA_006176705.1. Lineage (NCBI taxonomy): Eukaryota > Viridiplantae > Streptophyta > Magnoliopsida > Arecales > Arecaceae > Cocos > Cocos nucifera. The sequence continues at coordinate 31,550 of QRFJ01005271.1, read as the reverse complement.
TGCGCCGTAACATGGAGCTTCGTATCGAATGAGTTTTCAAAGGATTTCATCCCTTCAAGCCATCCAGCATTAAAAACATTGGCACCAATTTAAAAAGGACCAAATTGATTCATTTTTCGAGAGCGGGAACAAGACTGGCATTGGAGGACTTCGCTGTTAGTAGTTTTCATACCCTCTTTATTCGAAATTTAAACTCGAAAGTAGAGGGACAAGTGTTGAAGGTACAATAACCTCCACCAAAGTCCTTGGCCATCATTCTATGAAAATTTGCCAATCTTCTCAACCACAGAATGAGTGAAAGGGCCAAAGTCTAGTTTGAAAGGAATATGCCCTCAAGCCAATCAAAATTTATTTATTTTTTAGGCTATTTTTGTCTTCCAAACTTATGTAATGATATTTTAAAATAAATAAAAGCATTTATTTCATCATTTACAGTGTCTTATTATTTATTTAAGATTATGATGAATCCCATAAATTAGAGCTATGATTTTAGGATTATGATGAGATCATACCAGTGAGACCTAAAATCTTAAAACCTAATTTAAAACATTTCTAGTCGATGGGACATTAAGTTGGGGATCAATATTTTTCAGTAAGATTAGTACATCCTTTGTATGCTCGATTGAGAGGATGATTGATCTCATAATAACTTGTGTATGACACTGATACAAGAATGTGGGTGCTCATTAGAGAATGAGTTCACTGAATTGATCCAAGTCTAGAATATCTAATGGAGTCTTATCTACATGTCAATAGATGGTTCTCATAGTGGAATTATGCATGTAATCATTTGACCTGAAACTACCATAGAACCTTATATATATGAATCCATATTTTGGTTCATACTCATTCATAACTCAGTCATGTATGGGATAATCTAGATATGGTGAATTATATATATGAAGGTTGTGAGTTGGTTAACATGGAATCGATCACTCCTGGTAAGAGGGAATTACATCCTGCCTGCTTCAAACAAATGATGATTTAGAAAGATTTTGATCAAAGCATGATAAAAAATTAGAAATAGTTTCTAATATTTCATTAAATAAATCATCATCATAAGATTGAAAGACAAATGAATATGATATTGCGATTGACATATTTCCATACCGAGAGTCATATTCAGGATGCAGGGTGATCGAATGATCTAGTTGCATGGTAACTTTTCACTCAAGAATATTTTTGGTATTTTCATCAAAATTTCACATCTTTTGGGTCATCATGATCTATTGCTAGACGTCAATCATGTCTCATGGGTTTGATCAAATTAAAATTTTAATTTGAATATTAAATTAAAAAGTGTTCTAATTAAGTCAAATTGGTTAGGCTAATTTTGACCTAAATCGGTTTGGTTGAGTTCTAACCAGATTAGGTCAAATCACACCTAGACTCACTGCTAGTTAGATGTGGAACCCAATGGGTCATACACAAAGGAAATTGATTAAGAATCTAATTAGATTAGACCATGTTTGCACGATGAACATGCTAGCACATGTAGCAAACCCTAGCACCTAGATTCAAATTGGATTCAAATTGGCTTCCAATTTGGGCTAATTAAGATCCGATTTGAGCCAAATTGGATTTGGTCTTGAATTGGATTAACCTAGACTAATTGGGCTTCAGATGGGCCATCACATACTAGAATCCCACATGCCAGAGAGTCTCTCTCTTGCACGTGGGAAGTCTTTCATGCTCAAGAGACTTTAGCACGTGGGATTAGTTTGGTGCCTACCTTTCTTGAATTTTCCTCTTTCTCCATGTCGCGTAATTTTTCAAATGGTCATGGACATCAGATATGGGGCGTAGAAGAGTCCTTCTGTAGGTTAAATACTCCATTATCTATTTAATATTTGCATGAGAAGGGACTCCTTGCCGCCCAGGACTCCTTGCCGCCCACTCTTCCTTGGCACCCCTTGGGACTATGACTATTCAAAGATTATCTCCATGCCATTTTTGCTGAATGGGCATCCCACATCAAGGTCATTGGATGGCCTACTTATCCGATCTAATGGTTGTATATGTTGGCGCCAAAAATGAAAGCTCGCGACTCTTCATAAATAACTACGTAGAATTAGTCCTAGAGTCTTTCTGCTTTAAGGCACCTCTTGGACTAAGTCCACATGTCGTTATTTTTTTGATAAGGCATGAGATAGGCTGAAGGGACATGAGATAATAATTTGGAAAGGGTGTGAGAGAATGTGTTGGCACCCCTACGTACATTATAAATAAGGGTGCGCACCAAGAGTCCGATGGTTGTGAAAATTATCTTTCTTTCTTACAAGTGTTTCCTCATTCTCCAATTTTCTTTCTTCCTTTCTCTTATCCAGATCTTGTCCTTATAAGGACAAGAAGTCATCTTAAGACTAAGAGATTAGGAAGAAAATTTAAGAAGACAAAGAAAAAAAAAGAAAGGTAAGGAGAGGTAAGGAAGGTGACATAAAGATTAAGGAAGGTCTTGCCTATTTAATTAAAATTTTTATTACTAAAATTTTAATTATATAAATCAGAGGTGCTGATGTCTTGATCAAGTCTCCATGTGGATCAACATTGGATGGTGAACATGTGGGCATCTGGTGGAACCCCTGACGGACTGCTGCCAATAATTAAGGACAACTTAGGGTTTAGCGATAAGAGGTATGTTTTGATACTTTCTTTTATATTACAAATGCATGCTATAATTTAATTGCTAATAAGGTGGTCCTAGGGTTTGGATTTTGTTTGTATGATTTTATAATTTTGCTTTGAAATCTATGCTTCCACCCTGTACACCAATCCTATCAGTGGTATCAAAGCAAGCCTTATTAGGTTAAATCATATAATGCTTTGCTTAAAATATAATAGCATAAATAAAAAATATGATATAATCTTTTTATTAGCAAGTTATTTATATGATGAGATCATTTTTTTATTTATTTATCATAATGAGATTATGATGTATATATTATTCTATAAAGGTTGCCCTGACATAGTGGAAAGTAGTCACTATGTAATGATGGTTGTCTTAGAATAATTATACATGTTAATATATAAATATATATATATATATATTAATTTTATCATAATTGATGCTTTTAGGCATTTAGTTTGATTTAAACTAGAATGTGCATCGAGATCATTTAAATTCCTCTTTAAAAATTATATTAAGTTGTAGTGTAACTAACCTATAGCTGAATCAATCGGGAGGTCTAATTGATCAATTGGTATCTAAAAAAAATGATTCATGATTGGTAAAGAGATTGTGATTTTTTAATTGATTCCATTATCTGACCTGGCTAATTTATTGGTATCTAAGGAAAGCAACGGGGGGACTCATACTTACCTGGTCGATTCGATTAATTTAATTCTAGATTGAAATGCTTAGTATTATATTCACTACATTAAGGCCTTCCTTCATACTAGGTTCTTATTATATCTAGAACCATATTAGTTTTGTTGTGTAACCACAAGATCTATCATGGGAAATGATGTAATATTAATCTAGTGCATTGAGATGCTTACAGCATTTTATAACCACAAAAGCAGTTATATTTCATTTTGACTGTATAGAAATGAAGGATTCTACTTAAACTAAAATATTAAAATTTGTTGTGCTAACATAAGGCTATTAATGTTTTAGAGGCAAAAATTATTTTGAGAGTTGTATAAAATGCAATTGAAAAGAGTTTCTTACCTTTAAGCTTATATCAGGTTTGTTGTACAACCATAAGACCTTTTATAAGGAATTAGGATCTTATTCTCACTAAAAAAAAAATCAATTAGAGGGTTATGATTTTTTGATTAAATAGTGGAAGACATAATTAAATTAAAATCCTAATTTAATTATATTTGTCATCATGAGTTGTTTGCTTATGTATTGTTCTTTATTATGTAGATTAAATGGCTTCTTTACTTTCATTGCATTCAATTTTAGATTCAAATAAATTGACTGGTCAAAATTATATAGACTGGCTGAGAAATCTAAAAATAGTACTCAGTTAAGAAAAACTGTCCTATATTCTTGAGCCCCTGATCCTAAGCCATTAGAGAAAGATGCCATGGATAAGGATAAGTCCACATACAAGATGTGGCAAAATGATTTTCTTACTATCAAATGTATCATACTTGCCTCTATGAATAATGAATTATAGAGACAGCATGATGGCATGGACACTCAGTCTATATTGCTCAGTCTAAAAGAGCTTTATAGAGAGCATAATAGAACTACTAGATATAAGATATCTAAGCAATTATTTCATGCAAGAATGATAGAAGGAACATCCGTACAAAATCATATTTTGATGGTAATTGATCTAATCACTCGATTAAGTCAATTAGGTTTTATTATGGATGGAGAGTTAAGTCAGGATTTGATCCTGCAATCACTTTCTAAATCATTTTCTCAGTTTGAAGAAAACTATCACATGAAAAAACTGAATTCTTCCTTATTTGAGCTATTAAATATGCTCAAGATAGTAGAAAGCCATATCAAGAAGGATAAGGCTCCTCTTCTTCTTGTGGATGGGATCTCCAAGAAGAAGGCAGGCAAAAAGGATTCTCAGAGAAGGTTGAACCCTAAAGATGGTATAAATAAGAAGAAAAAGGGGAAGAAGATCTTCGGATAGATGACCTATTTTCACTATGGCAAAATAGGTCATTGAAAGAGGAATTTCATGGCTTACCTCGCAACCGTGAAGTCTGGTGCAAATAATGTACCAAAAGGTATATATAAGATACATACTATATTATAATTAAATTCTTCCATTTCAAACTCTTGGGTATTAGATACCGACTATGATTTTCATATCTGTAAATCTTTGCAGGAACTGCAGAAAATTAAGAATTTGAAGAAAGATGATTTCAAGCTTAATGGCGATGGAGGAGAGTCTATCCAAGCAGAAGCTGTAGGGACAAATATATTGAAGTTATTCTGAAAAAATCTTAGAGCTTACAAATTATTATTATATGTCTAAGATTATTAGAAATATTATATTTATACCCTTATTATTAAAACAAGGTTATAGTCTTAATGTAACAAGCGAAGCTTGCTCGATTAAATATTCTAATGAAAATATTTATTTTGGCATATTTAGCAATGGTTTGTTGACTCTACATTTGGATGACAATATAATTCATATTGATGAAAATAGAAAATGTAAGAGAGATGACATAAATAATACTTTACTTTGGCATTGTTGATTAGGACATATTAGTGAGGCTAGGATTAACAAGTTATACAAAGAAAAGTTCTTTGATCTTTTTGATTATGAATCATTAGGAACTTGTGAATCATATCTCATCAGTAAAATGACTAAAACTCCATTTAGTAGACATGGAGAAAGGACAAAAGAATTATTAGGACTTGTACATATGGATGTATGTGGTTCTATAACAACTCAAGCTAGAAAATGATACTCTTATTTTATAACATTCACCGATGATTTATCTAGGTTTGGATATGTGTATCTTATGAAACACAAATCAAAAGCTTTTGATAAATTTAAAGAGTATCAAAGTATGGTCGAAAAATAAACTGGACAATGTATAAAAAATCCTTTGATCTGATCGGAAAGAAGAATACTTATCTAGTGAGTTTCTAGACTATCTTAAAGTTAAAGAGATTCTCTCTAAATGGACACCTCCTTATACACCACAATTAAATGGTGTAGTCGAAAGAAAAAATCATACCTTATTAGATATGGTACGGTCCATGTGTGCCTCACTGAATTACCTATTTTCTTTTAGGGTCATGCCCTGAAGACCGCAATTTATATCTTGAATAGAGTACCTTCTAAATCTATATCTAGTACTCCATATGAGATATGGAGAAGTAAGAAATATAATCTTAAGTATCTTAAGATATGGGATTGTCCAGCATATGTCAAAAGAAATTTTGGACATAGGCTTGATGCTAGATCAGACAGATGTCTATTTATAGGATATCCTAGAAATAGTATAAGATATTTATTCTACCATCCTACTGAACAAAAGGTATTTGTAAGTAGGCATGTCACTTTCATGAAAAAAAAATTTATCCTAGAAAAAGGCAGTGGCAGAAATATTGAACTTAGTGAAGTTCAAGAAAAATAAATAAAAATTTTTCAACCAAATAATCACATAAAAGAATCAGAACACAACTCCTATCCATAGGTTTGAAAGAGTACGACATACACCCATGAGGTATGGGTTCATTATTGAGAACAATGAAGTCCAAGTCATTGAAAATGATGAACCTCTGACCTATACGGAAGCAATCAAAAGTAAGGACTCTTACAAATGGCTGGTTGCCATACAATCCAAAATTGAATCCATGCACACCAATAAAGTATGGACTTTGGTGGATGCACCAGAGGATATAAACCCTATTGGATGCAAATGGATTTTTAAGAAAAAGATTGGAGCAGATGGTCAAATTGAAATCTATAAGGCTAGATTGGTGGCTAAGGGTTTTAGGCAAAAATAGGAAATTGATTATGATGAAATATTTTCACCTATTGCCATGCTCAAATCTATTCAGATTATGCTTGCCATAGCAGCATACCGCAACTACGAAATATGGTAAATGGATGTGAAGACTGCCTTCCTTAATGGTTTCCTTGAGGAGGAGGTCTATATGTCATAGCCAGAGGAATTTGAGTCAAATGAGAGACCAAATCAGGTATGCAAGATTAAGAGATCCATTTATGGATTAAAGCAAGTATCAATGAGTTGGAACATCCATTTTGATGTAATAGTCAAAGAGTTTGGTTTCATCAAGAATGTGGATGAACCATGTATGTACAAAAAAACTAGTGGGAGAACCATAGTCTTCTTGGTTCTGTATGTAGATGACATACTCCTCATTGGGAATGATATCCCAATGTTGCAATCAATCAAATTATGGCTATCAAATAAGTTTTCCATGAAAGATTTAAGAGAAGCATCCTATATACTAGGGATAAAGATCTATAGGGATAGATCTAAGAGGATGCTAGTCTTGTCCCAATCTAGGTACATTGACTTAATATTGCAAAGATTCAGTATGGATGGGAGTAAAAGAGGTTACTTACCCATGAGTCAAGGCATATATCTCTCTAAAAAGATGTCTCCAAAGGCACCTAAAGAGAGAAATAGAATGAGTTCTATTCCTTATGCTTCGACTGTTGGATCAATAATGTATGCCATGTTATGTACAAGGCCTAATGTTGCTTATGCCTTAGGCATTGCAAGTAGATTTCAAGCTGATCCAAGAGAGGATCATTGGAAAGCTGTGAAAAATATTCTTAAGTACTTGAGAAGGACTAAAGATATTTTTCTAGTATATGATCTTAAACTAGAAGCATATTCTGACTCTAGTTTTTAATCAGACCCAGATGATAGCAAATCCATTTTAGGGTATTTCTTTACTCTGAACAGTGGAGCAGTGAGTTGGAAGAGTACTAAGCAGCCAACTGTAGCTGACTCAACTACTAAGGCAGAATATATAGCTGTAAGTAAAGCCGCCAAGGAAACTGTCTAGATGAAGAAGTTCATCACTGAATTGGGTGTTATTCCTAAAATTAAGAATCCAGTACCACTTTACTGTGATAATACTGGAGTTGTTGCTCAAGCAAAGGAACCTAGGTCTCATCATAAATCCAAACACATTCTGAGATACTTCCATCTTATTCGTGAAATTATTGAAAGACAAGATATAGTCATAGAATGAGTTAACACAAAGAACAACATAGCAGACCCATTCACTAAGGCTTTACCACTGCAATTGTTTCATCACCACCTTGATTGTATGGGGTTAAAATATAAGGACGATTGGCTTTAGTGCAAGTGGGAGATTGAAAGGAATATGCCCTCAAGCCAATTAAAATGTATTTATTTTTTAGGCTATTTTTGTCATCCAAATTCATGTAATGACATTTTAAAATAAATAAAGGCATTTATTTCATCATATGCAGTGTCTTATTGTTTATTTAATATTATGATGAACCCCATAAATTAGTGCTCTAGTTTTAGAATTATGATGAGATCATACCAGTGAGACCTAAAACCTTAAAATTTAATTTAAAATATTTCTAGTCGATGGGACATTGAGTTGGGGATCAATATTTTTTGGTAAGACTAGCACATCCTTTGTATGCTCGATTGAGAGGATAATTGATCTCACAATAACTTATGTATGAAACTAATACAAGAATGTGGATGCTCATTAGAGAATGAGTTCACTGAATTGATCCAAGTCGAGAATATCTAATGGAGTCTTATCTACATGTCAATAGATGGTTCTCATAGTGGAATTATGCATGTAATCCTTTGACCTGAAACTACCATAAAATCTTAAATATATGAATCCATATTTTGGTTCATACTCATTCATAACTCAGTCATGTACGGGATGATCTGGATATGGTGAATTATATATATGAAGGTTGTGAGTAGGTTAACATGGAATCGATCACTCCTGGTAAGAGGGAATTGCATCCTGCCTGCTTCAAACAAATGATGATTCAGAAAGACTTTGATCAAAGCATGATAAAAAATTAGAAATAGTTTCTAAAATTTTATTAAATAAATCATCATCATAAGATTGAAAGACAAATGAATATGATATTGGGATTAACATATTTCCATACCCAGAGTCATATTCAAGATGCAGGGTGATTGAAGGATCTAATTGCATGGTAACTTTTCACTGAAGGATATTTTTGATATTTTCATCAAAATTTTATATCTTCCGAATAGTCACGATACATTGCTAGACGTCAATCATGTCTCGTGGGTTCAATCAAATTAAAATTTTTAATTTGATCATTAAATTAGAAAGTGTTCTAATTAAGTCAAATTGGGTAGGCTAATTTTGACCTAAATCAGTTTGGTTGAGTTCTAACCAGATTAGGTCAAATCACACCCACATCCACTGCTGGTTAGATGTGGAACCCAATGGGTCACACACAAAGGGAATTGATTAAGGATCTAATTGGATTAGACCATATTTGCAAGATGAATATGCTAGCACATGTAGCAAACCCTAGAACCTAGATTCGAATTGGATTCGAATTGGCTTCCAATTTGGGCTAATTAAGGTCCAATTTGAGCCAAATTGGATTTGGTCTTGAATTGGATTAACCTAGACTGATTAGGCTTCAGATGGGGTATCACATACCAGAATCCCATGTGCTAGAGAGTCTCTCTCTTGCATGTGGGGAGTCTTTCATGCGCAAGAGACTTTGGCGCATGGGATTAGTTTGGCGCCTACCTTCTTTGACTTTTCCCCTTTCTCCATGTTGCGTAATTTTTCAAATAGGCATGGACATCAGATATGGGGTGCAGAAGAGTCCTTTTGCAGGTTAAATACTCGATTATCTATTTAATATTTGCATGAGAAGGGACTCCTTACTGCTTTAGAATCCTTGCCGCCCAGGACTCAAGGCCATTGGATGGCCTACTTATCTGATCTACTGGTTGTATATGTTGGTGCCAAAAATGAAAGCTCACGACTCTTCGTAAATAACTTATGTAGAATTAGTCCAAGAGTCCTTTTACTTTAAGGAACCTCTTGGACTAAGTCTACATGTCGTTATTTTTTTGATAAGGCATGAGATAGGCTGAAGGGACATGAGATAATAATTTGGAAAGGGTGTGAGAGAATGTGATGGCACCCCTATGTACATTATAAATAACGGTGCGCACCAAGTGTCTGATGGTTGTGAAAATTATCTTTCTTTCTTACAAGTGTTTCCTCATTGTCCAATTTTTTTTCTTTCCTTCTCTTGTTGAGACCTTATTCTTATAAGGATAAGAAGTCATCTTAAGACTAAGAGATTAGGAAGAAAAATTAAGAAGACAAAGAAAAAGAAATATAGGTAAGGAGAGGTAACGAAGGTGACATAAAGATTAAGGAAGGCCTAGCCTATTTAATTAAAATTTTTATTACTAAAATTTTAATTATATAAATTAGAGGTGCTGGTGTCTTGATCAAATCTCCATGTGGATCAATGTTGGAGGATGAACACGTCGGCACCTGGTGGAATCTCTGACGGACTGCTGCCAGCAATTAGGGATGACTCAGGATTTAGCGATAAAAGGTATGTTCTGATACTTTCTTTTATATTACAAATGCATGCTATATGATTTAATTGCTAATAAGGTGGTCGTAGGGTTCGGGTTTGATTTGTATGATTTCATAATTTTGCTTTGAAATCTGTGGCTCTGCCCTATACACCAATCCTATCATAGTTTCCCCAACCTTGATCGATGACGAATTTTGAAGATGGATGAAGTCCTATATTGTAAACAACGGACTCCTTCAGCAGCACTCCTTTCGGTTGGACTCTTTCAGCAGCACTCCTTCCAAACAAACTTTTTTAGTAGCTCTCCTTCTGGATAGACTCTTCTGATCATGCTACCTCCAATCGGACTCAACCAAAAAGGGCCCACTTATAGATGACCTAAAATATGGCCAAATTTCTCGAAACCAAAAAAGACCACTTCGATGGACTTCAACCAGATGCTAGTTCACTATACGTTGATTGACTCTCAAGCTCAACTGACCAATCCTGAGCCCAACTTACCAACACTTGTAATCAATCGATAGGCATAGAGATCCCCAATTTCTATCCAAACTTTCTTAAATAGACCCTAACTGCCTACAAGTTATGATAAATGATAGCCCACTCTCTGTAACAAACTCTACATGGACTCAACGGTCCACTATCAGATAGTTATAAGCTATCACCATCAATTTGTTACATGCTCCATCTATAAAAGGGATCCTCTAGATATATTTTTCTTTAAGCTCTCATCTCCATCTTAGTTCTCCTGAAAACTCCATTCTTGTTGGCTAGAGAACTGACTTGAGCATCGGAGGATCCTGCCAGAATCACCCACCTCTGATTTAGGCTTCTTCTTGCAGGTTCCGTCGACGGCCTCATCTCCATCCACTTCAGCGACTCTAGCATCGACATCATTTTCTGCACCAATACCTTATTTTGCTTACACTCAAATATTTTGTCATCATCAAAAAGAAAGAGATTGTTGCTCCAAGAATTGATTTTAATGATTACAAAATATTTGAAAAAAGTACTCATGATTTTTATTTTTAAAAAAAGTTCAAATATATATTTTAGGATGCTTAAGATTTTTGAATTGATAAAATGCTTGGAGAAGGATAAAGTTGCAATTTCATCAAGTTGGAGATCAAGTTAATATTTTTTGAAAGCCTCAAGAGTATTAGAGAAGAGTTCAAAATTTTTGGAGGTAATTTAAAAATATTCGAAAGTCAAAAAATGTAGAAAAACATGTTTGAGAAAAAAGGGATGACCCCTAGGTCATCCTCTTTCAAAATGGGCAATCTAGCATGCTTGTTTTTTGAGTGGCACACAAAAAGGGTCGATCCCAGGATCAACCTTTTTGCCAGGGAATGATCCATAGGTCGACCCCTGCTGTTTTGCCATCCAAAAATAGAAATAGGTATTTCTATTCTTGTAACATTTTGAACCAATAAAATAATAAATTAAAATATTTATATTTAGATATGTGTGAAATAGTAATTTATTTATGATATATTTGAGCATAAATTATGACTATCTATCATTTCAAGTCCTAAAAATTTTTTATGTCTGGAATCTAGCACTTATATGGGGAGTTATATAGAATATGGATTTTTTTAAAATAAAAATTGATGATAATTGATCCTTCGATGTTCATGAGTCATTAAATAATTTTTAATAAATTTTAAGATCCTTTAACCTATTTATTCTGAAGAAAAAAAGTTTTAAAAATTTTAGATTTTAGAAAATTTGAGCTAAAACCCAAGTTTTGATATCTTATTCTTGAGGATTTTGATTTTTTTAATATTTTTATTGAATCCAAATGAGTGGTATTTTTTTATCTATATTTATGTTTTAAAGTTAATGAAAATCAAAAAATATAAATAAGAAGAGTATTAAGTAAGTAGTGTGGTTAGAGATAAAATTTTGAAGAGCAGGAGTATCCAAGCTGATCCAATTTAAAATTGAGCTGGCCTGAGTCTCAGGCTATAAAAAATTAGTTTCTATCTTCCTAAAAAAGCTAGCTCGATTTGAATTCGAGCTAACTTGAGTGACACTCGAGTTGATCCGATTTGGGACCAAACCAGCTTGGTCAGCGAGAATAGAAAAGAGGTGTGGTTAAAGGTAAAATTTTGAAGAGCAGGAGTATCCAAGCTGATCTAATTTGAAATCAAGTCAGTCTGAGTCTCAGGCTATAAAAAACTAGTTTCTATCTTTTTGAGAGAGCTAACTTGATTTGAGTTCAAGTTGACCTGAGTGACACTCGAGCTGACCTAATTTGGGACCGAGCCAGCTCGATCAGCAAGAACAAAAAAGCGAAGCTGGCTATGAGTCTTTAAAAGTTGAGTTTTTAAATGGATTTTTGGGAAGTAATTTAATAGGTTAATTCCTTAGGTTGTGCCACATAATTAAAATAGAGGGGAAGAGGTGTGTTGGCTTTCTAAAGGGGTGACACCTATCAAAACTTCTCTCTACTTTATTCATTTTTTCAAAACAAAAGCCACTAGTGCTCTCTTGGGTTGTTCTGAGTTCTCTAGCAAAGCAGAGAGTCAAAGAAAGATGGAGGACTGGAGAAGGTCCTATTCTTAGTTAATTTCAAATAGAATTTTAATTAGAGGTAGAAGATTTAGTTATATATTGATTGGAAGAGCTGAAAGTTGTTGATTGTGCAAAAGTTAGAAGCTGGTATTGATGGCAACAGAGTTCTAATTCTTTGAGGAAGAGAGAAAATTCTCAAAGAGTGCTTTGGGGTGAGCCAAAAAATATGGTAATTCAATTGCCAATTAAGGTAAGTGATTTCCACTTGTCCATGGCATTTTCAAAGTATTTTACTATATGAAAAGTTTTATTTGAAAAGCAAGGTACTTCCTTAGTATTTTGCAGCTTGCATATTTGTAAACAAACATGGAATTGGGTATGGTTTCTGAATAGCTTTCATCTATTGCATATGCAAGTAGTTGTGCATACAATTCTAATAGCCTAGCTTTGGCAAATTTTAAATGAGTTATCCGGTGATCTCTTATATGGTTTCATCTCTTATATAGTTTACTTTTTGTTCATGTGCCATAAAAGCTTATTGATATTGGTGATATTTTGTGACTACTCATATGAGAGTGTGTCAAGAAATTGCTCATTTGAGAGTGTGTTATAATAGAGGGACTGCTCATTTAAGAGTATGTCATGGGACTGCTCATCTGAGAGTGTGTCATGGTGGGGGACTGCTCATCTAAGAATGTGTCATGGTGGGAGACTAATCATTTGAGAGTGTGTCATGATGTGATTATTCATATGAGAGGGTGTCATGCAACTGCTCATATATGTGGATGTGATTATGGTGTGATTATCCATATGAGAGTGTATCATGGGACTGCTCATACATGTGGTTGTGATTATGATATGATTATCCATGTGAGATTGTATCATGGAACTGCTCATATATGGATGAAATTATGATAGGGTTACCCATATGTAGTTATGGTACAAATACTCATATGAAATCCTATAGAAACATGTTGCGGTGGTATGATATTATTTGAAAAAGTAGAGTAATTTGAAATGCCGGTGCAATGATTTTAAGGGATTCATCAGACTACTTGATAGCAGGTGATTAAATGATATTATAGTTTAGCTTAAATATAGTTTAGAAATCTCCTTAACCTTTAGATAAGGGTGTGGTTAGCATCGCCGCTCAGAATCAGGGGTGGGGTATTACATGTTTGGTATTAGAGCTAAGGTTAATGGTTTGTTGAGATGAAGAAAAGTTTAATTGATGATATGAGCAAAGTTTAATTGGTGATATGAGCAAAGTTTTTTAACTAGTAGAAATGAGCAAACATTTATAACTAGTGGGCATAAGAAATAGTTTGTGTTTAATGAATATAAGCAAAGGATAATGATTAGTAAAGATAGATTGGTATGATTATGTATATCATAATCAATATGCATGGATTGCTTGAGTGATTTTAGAGATGACTTGATTAATAGATAAATTGAATCAAAGTCTAATATGGTTACTGATGTACAAGCAAGGTGAGGATTGGTATCAGTGATCGAGATAGGTTGCAGTAAAAAAAAGGGTAGTAGATGATGTAAGTTATCTCAAGATGAAGGAAACAAGTATGAGTTAAATATTTTAGTCAATTCATTTAAGTACAAGCTTAAGTTAGAGAACAAGGAATCAATATTGAGATGCAATTTTTTATCATGCTATGAATTGTTTGCAGTTCTATATCTTGATTAATTTAGTAGTTGGTTAATGAGCATGAGCTGGATATGTATGTTTATAATATTGACAGCTTTTGAAATAAGTGAAGTATGTGCATTCTTATGTTCCTTACTTGAGTTAAGCATTACATATATAGGAGCAACATGTGTTGGTATTATCTAATGAATAATGATGAACAGAGAATCAAATAACAATTATTAAGAATTATGATGTATTGGGAATTTCAAAATTTATAAGTTTATAACATAAAGTTTTTAAGTTAAAAGAAGATAAGAATGATGTTCAATATGTTTAAGATATAGAGTTGGTATGTTCAATATGAACATTTGAAAGTAAGAATGATGTTCAGAAATACTTGGAAATTAATAAAGTGAATGGATCAGAGTGCCGTAGTGGAAGCATGATAAATTATAGTTTGCAAAGAGAAATTTTATACTACTTATCAACTGTCTTGGAATGGGTGCTTATCTACAGCATTTGGCATCATATTATACTACTTATCAACTATCTTGGAATGGATGCTTCAAGATGCAGTCGATAGTAGCTGAAAAGAAACTTGTGTTGGCATGGCATGATTTGTTATGTGGCTCTATCCCTATGGGGCATACTTTAGTTTTGAAGAACTTAAAAATAGTTCATGCATTTTAGTTTTATTTCGTTGAATACTTAAAGTAAGATTCATCATTGTGAAAAATCTTTAGAAGGGGGTTGAAACTATTCCTAAAAGGGATTCTATCAAAAGCATAAGTTGATTGAGTATGAATATCTAGCAATGTCATAATTGAAACTTGAAAGTTACTTGAAGTAGGAAGTATAAATTTAGAGGACGAAATTTATTTTAAGGGAGGAGAAAATATAACATCCCAAACTAGTAAAATAATAAATTAAAAGATTTGTATTTTAGAATGTATGGCATAGTAATTCATTTATAGTATATTTGAGTACAATTTATGACTATCTACCATTTCAAGTCTTGAAAATTTTCTAAGTCTGGAATCTAGCACTTATATGGGGAGCTATATAAAATATGAATTTTCTTAAAATAAAAATTGATGGTAATTGATCCTTGGATGTTGGTGAGTCACAAAATAATTTTTAATGAATTTTAAGACCCTTTAATCTATTCATTCTGAAAAAAGAAAGTTTTAAAAATTTTGAGTTTCAAAAAATTTGAGCTAGAACTCAAGTTTTCATATCTTATTCTTGAGAATTTTGATTTTTTTGATATTTTTATTAAATCTAAATTAGGAATATTTTTTATTTATATTTATGTTTTAAAGTTAATGAAGAGTAAAATAAATGAGGACATTAAGTATTCGAGCTTATCCAATTTGAAATCAAGCCGGCCCGAGTCTCAAGCTATAAAAAACTAGTTTTTGTCTTCTTGAGAGAGCTAGCTTGATTTGAGTTCAAGCTAACTCGAGTGACACTCAAGCTGACCCAATTTGGGGCCGAGATAGCTCGATCAATGGGAATGGAAAAGCAGTGTTGGTTGTGAGGCTTTAAAAATTAAGTTTTTAAATGGATTTTTAAGAAGTAATTTAATAGGTGGATTTCTTAGGTTGTGCCATGTAATCAGAAGAGAGAGGAAGAGGTGTGTTGGCTTTCTAAAGGGGTGACACTTAGCAAAAGTTCTTTCTACTTTATTCCTTCTTCCAAAACAAAAGCCACCAGTGTTCTCTTGGGTTGTTTTGAGATCTCTAGCAAAGCAGAGAGTTAGAGAAAGATGGAGGACTAGAGAAGGTCCTATTCTCATTTAATTTTAAATAAAATTTTAGTTAGAGGTAGAGGATTTAGTTATAGATTGATTGGAAGAGCTGGACATTACTGATTATGGAAAAGTAAGAAGCTGGTGTTGATGGCAGTAGAGCCTAATTCTTTGAGGAAGAGAGAAAGTTCTCAAAGAGTGCTTTGGGGTGAGCCAGAAAATAAGGTAGTTCAATTGCCAATTAAGGTGAGTGATTTTCACCTATCCATGGCATTTTCAGTATTTCACTATATGAAAAGTTTTATTTGAAAAGCAAGGTACTTCCATAGTATTTCGCAGCTTGCATATTTGTAAACAAATATGGAATTGGGTATGGTTTCTGAATAGCTTTTGTGTATTGTATATGCAAGTAGTTGTGCATACAATTCTGATAGCCTAGCTTTGGCAAATTTTAAATGAGTTATCTGATGATCTCTTATGTGGTTTGATCTCTTATATAGTGTTGCCCAAGTATGGCTACCCAAGAGGGGGGATGAATTGAGTATTTTAAATTTTAAGTTTATGATGTAAGTAGATTGATCTAATTAAATGCCAACAAATGAGCTATGTAATGTGCAGTGAAGAAAATCAATAGAACAGTAATATGCAATCACAAACACAATGATTTTATAGTGGTTTGGTGCCAAACTCAGCACCTACGTCCACTCCCTAAATAAACTACTTAGGAATTCAACTATAATCACTAGACTTGATTACAGTCCGATTGTTTTACTTGGGCTCACAATCCAACTCAATTAGTTTTGACCTTGGCTTACCAACCACCACCATACAATGATTATTTTTTTAGGCTAACAATCAACCCTGATTGGTTTTCACTTTGGCTTACCAATCACAACCATACATTGCTCAACTCTAGGCTTGGACCAACCCAAGTTTCTCACCCTAAGAAACTTGAAATAAAAATGAATAATATAGTAAATAAAATAAAAGCAAACTCTTGAAGCTTAAGAGAAGAAAATATGGAAGCTTGGCTTATAAGCTTGATTTCTTCTCTTGAATGCTTAAAAGAAGTAGGAATTGATCTTCAATGGTGATGGCCTAACTTCTCTCTGATTGAGGATGTTTGAAAGATAAGGGTAACACTAAAAAGCACTCCTTCCTTTTCACTATTGAGCTCACACACTAGAAGGACTGAAAATCTGCTTGGAAGCTCTCTCTTGTATGTTCAAAAGTTGTTTTTCATGTCTCAAGTATTTTCTTAAGTATCCCTTATGTTTTCCACTATTATAAGTTATCATCATAGGCTTCTAGAAGTGATCTAGCCATTGAAAGATCCACAATAGCCATTGGAAGATGTGTGGAGTGAAAAAGCTACAGAACTGGAAACTAGCCATTACAGGCACTGGGCCGACTCAGTTTTAAACTAGGTCGGCTCAGTTTTCAGCTAGATTCGCTTAGTCTCAGAAATTCTAAAATACTATTTCTATCTTCTTCTATTGTTTGAGACAGGACGGCTCACTTTATGACTGGATCGGCTCAATTTTAAGCTGGGTCGGCTCAATCCCCTAGGTCAAGAAAAATTCAATCTTTCTATCTTTTGCTTCCACTGAGACTAGGAAGGCTCAGTCTCAGACTGGATCGGCCTAGTTTGCGTGCCAGGCATACCATACATTATTTATGATCCTTTGTTCTCCAATTTACTTTATAGGTTAGATTTATTTTTTTGCCTTGATTTATTCTTAATTAAAATCTCTTGAAAGATGATTCCAATTTGAAATGTCCTCTCTAAAATCTTGAATAACTGATGAATGGATACACTTGATGTTTGTGAGCACTTGAGATTTACAACTACATATCCTCATAAACAATGTTAGTAATATAATAATTTATACTTAAATGCTTTTGTTATCATCAAAATCAATCTAGGATCAACAATCTCCTCCTTTTTGATGATGACAAAATCTTTTAAGTATAACCTTTTGTTGATATTTGAATATGATATTTTCATTCAATCTTATCAATTAACTCATGCATCATATTCATTTTATCAATTTATATATGCTCCCCTTAAGTGTAATGATCCTATTTGATCTAAGTTAAATTTTGTGTTGCTCCCCCTTACTATGTGCCGAGGTTTCAATTTAATAATTCGAGTTCTAATGGCTTTCACTTATTTGCATATTCTTTATTTGCTCTTGCTGAAGTAATGCCTATTTAAGTAGTATGCCATCCCATTTAAATAGTGTGCTATACTGTGCCATTCTTTAGATTTAATTAAATTTTCAATACTCTTTTTTTTTTTTTGCTTCCCCTTTTTGTCATTATCAAAAAGTACACAACAATGTAAAGAAATTCTATCAAGCGTGAAAGGGGATAATTTTATTCATTCATATGAAGAATTTGATGCAATTCAAGCCAAAAGTCAAACTTCATTCATTTATAAATACAAAGACTTGCAAGCTTACAAAATATTGAAGTTTGAACATTACATATCATAGATATTTACAACCAAAATGTTCTGAGCATAACTAAAAGGACCCTAAATACAATCTAATCGACACTAGGCTCTAGAGGGTTGGATGCAGAAGTGTGCTGCTCAGTGAACACCTTCCTTACAGCATTCTCCATCAATAAGGGAAGATCACCAGAGAGTCTATCATATACCCTGGCCGAGATGCGCTGCACAATCTCCTCAATCTGATCTTCATCAAGTCTGATAGTGGATGAAGATGATATAGGTGCTAGATGCTGTGGCACAGGCTCTGACTCATGTCTTTCTTCTCCTTCTTCATCTAAATTCACCCAAATTTCATTAACCTTTTTAAACTTCATCTTATGCATTGATTTCAGATTGTATGTGTCATAGTGCTGAAGCTTCTTACTGGGTTCTCCTTCCAGGCTAACTCCAAAGTCCTGAAATATTATTGTCAAGAACATCCCGTATGGTAGTGCTGGTTTTTCTCTTTGGGATGCTTCTTGCATTACCCTTAAGATCAAGGCTGGAAGATTGATCTTTTGCCTCGTAAGAACGTGGTACATCACAGCTATATCATTCTTGTTAAGAAAGTCAAATCTTCCTACTCGGAGCACTAGAATCAGGGCAGAGATATGGTGAAGTAGTTTGCTCTCTACGGATAGGTCTCTAGCATGGATTTCCTCAAAATGCATGGCATCATCCCTTCCAAACAACAACTGTAGCCCACTTGCTCGATTATCGGGTCTCTTAGCTCCGATAGTGGGTGCCCTAAGTAAATTGACCAACTTTTCTATAGTTAAATTGATTTTCACCCTCTTTACCTTCGATTCAAATGAGCTAGGGCTAATCTTTGCATTTCCATAAAACTTCCATAATAGATTCGGATAGGTTGGGAGATTGATTGCAAAACATAGGTATTCCCACCCTTGATACTTCAAACCCTCTCCAAATTCAAAACCCTCTCTATCTAGGAAGTCAAAATCCACCCTTCTACCAGTTATGATAGCCCTAGAGGAGAGTGGAACAGGTACGAAAGAAGGAGATGAAGGGAAAACTAGAGTGGGAGGCTGAGGAGGTTGAGTGGATGGTTCTGGAAGAGGTGAGGAGGACTGAGATGACCTAGAAGAACGATCTTCATGGAACTTTGATCGCTGTTCTTCACCGCGTGCCCCCTTCTAAATGGCGGATTCAAATGTACATGCTTAAACCTAGGGGTTACGGTTTGTTTCCTGCATGGCATGACTCCAAAATCCCTCCTAAGAGCAGTGGAAATGGGTTTCTAGGGAATGGCTTGAGGGTTTCTAGGGTTTTTCTCTAGATGGCTAAGAAATGAAAGATGAAAAAGCCATCGGTCTGTCCGTTTAAAAAATAGGATGCCCGACAACTTAGCCGGCTCAGTTTTTCTGTGAATAAAAATAGGGTCGGCCTAGTACTGGGATGACCTAGTTTTTATAGAAGAAAAAAAATTGAGTTGGCCTAGTTTGGCACAGACTTTGATATTTGTGTTTCATGTCCATAAATTTTCTCATTTAATTTTCACTTCTAAATGAGTAAATACTAGATGATTCATCACATGAAAACTAATCATCTCATCATTTTAAGACCAATTATCATAAGATATTTATTTAACAAATTGGATCAAATAAACCAAATTGCTTTCTAATTGTGCAAAATCTTTCTTTATTCAAGG
The DNA here is from genome assembly GCA_006176705.1 of Cocos nucifera. Lineage (NCBI taxonomy): Eukaryota > Viridiplantae > Streptophyta > Magnoliopsida > Arecales > Arecaceae > Cocos > Cocos nucifera. Next base: position 11,453 of record QRFJ01005271.1, on the reverse strand, counting down.
GTTTTGTAAAGATATCAGTAACCTGATTTTCAGTAGGCACACATTCAAGAAGTATATCGTTATTTTGAATATGCTCTCTAATAAGGTGGTCTTACTTCTATATGTTTTATTCTTGAATGCAATATGGGATTTTTAGTTAAATTTATGGCACTTGTGTTATCACATCAAATAGGAATGTTATTACAAGTAATACCATAATCTTCTAGTTATTGTTTGATCCACAATAGTTGAGCATAATAACTCTCAATAGTAATGTATTCGGCTTCCATCGTAGATAAGGCTATCGAGTTTTGTTACTTGCTAAACCATGAGATTAAATTCACTCCTAGAAATTGATATATACCACTTGTACTCTTCCTATCTAAGCAACAACAGGCAAAATCTGAATCACTATAACCAATTAAGTCTAATGAAGATTATTTAAAGTACCATAAACCAACATCTTGAGTATTTATTAAATACTTAAAGATTCTTTTAACTGCTAATATATATGATTCCTTAGAATTTGATTGATAATGCGCACACATGCATACACTAAACATTATGTCCGGCCTACTTGCAGTAAAATATAGTAAAGATCCAATCATACCTTGATATAGCTTAGGATCTACTATTTTTCCTTTGGGGTCTTGATCAAGCTTGCAACTTATGCTCATGGGGGTGCCACTTCCTTTGACATTCTCCATCCTAAATTTCTTTAACATTTCCTTGATGTATTTACTTTGGTTGATGAAGATCCCCTCGATCATTTGATTGCTTGATTTGGAGTCCGAGGAAAAAGCTGAGCTCTCCCATCATGCTCATCTCAAACTCGTCCTACATGAAACTAGCAAATTCTCTGCACAAAACTTCATCAATAGCACTAAATACTATATCATTAACATATAATTGGACAATCAATAGATCACTTAATTTTCTTTTAATAAATAGTATTTTATCCACATTACCTCTTTTAAATTCATTGTTTAATAAGAACTTACTCAATCTATCATACCAAGTCCTAAGTGCTTGTTTTAATCCATATAGTGCTTTCTTAAGTTTTTCTACCTGATTAGATAATTCTTGACTTTCAAAGCTTGGAGGTTGTTCTACATAAACTTCTTTTTCAATTAAACCATTTAAAAATGCACTCTTTATATCCATTTGAAAAAGTTTAAAGTTCATGAAACATGCAAATGCTAAAAGCAATCTAATAGCTTCAAGTCTAGCTACGGGTGCAAAGAATTCATCAAAATCAATATCCTCTTCTTGATTGTACCTTTGTACAATCAATCTAGCCTTGTTTCTAATTACATTATCCTTTTCATCTAGTTTATTCCTAAAGACCCATTTTGTATCAATTATAAGAAAATTTTTAGGTCTTTCAACTAATTTTCAAACTTTATTTCTTTCATATTGATTTAACTCTTCTTGCATTGCTAATATCCAATTTGGATCATTTTTAGCTTCAATTATATTTTTAGGTTCTAGATGGGATACAAATGCAATATGATTCATAGCTTCTCTAAAAGATGATCTAGTTTTAACTCCTTGAGATGGATCACCTATTATTAATTTCCTAGGATGATTATGATCATACCTCCATTCCTTTGGTAAGTTGGATGTACCTTGATCATCTCAAAAATGTGACATTATTTCTTCAACCTCTTGTTCTTTATCTTCTTTTTCTTGAAAGGGAGTATCTTCAAGCGATATGTTTTTTATTTTATTTTCTAAAATTTTTGCATTCACGTCAAGCTCTTCTTCTCTTGTTCTAAGAGAGTTAGTTTAATCAAAAATTATATGTACGAATTCTTTCAAAATCAATGTTCTTTTATTAAATACTCTATATGCTCTACTATGTGATGAATATCCTAGGAAAATTTCTTTATCTGATTTTGCATCAAACTTTCCAAGCTTATCTTTACCATTTATTAGAATGAAACATCTACATCCAAAAATTTTAAAATATGAAATGTTTGGTTTCTTTTCTTTATAGAGTTCATATGAAGTTTTCTTTAAGATTGGTCTAATTAAAGCTCTATTTAGCACATAGCATGTGGTGTTAATCGCTTCCATCCAAAAATATTTTGGAAGGTTGCTTTCATAAAGCATGGTTCGTGCCATTTCGATCAAAGTCCTATTCTTTCTTTCTACCATCCCATTTTGTTGGAGTGTCCTAGGTGCTGAAAAGTTATGATTGATTCCATTTTTAGAATAAAAATTTTAAAATTTTTGATTTTCAAACTCCATCCCATGATCACTTTTTATATATAAAATATTGCATTCTTTTTCTTTTGTTATTTTGTTAAATAGATCAACAAACATATCAAAAGGATCATCTTTATGTGATAAAAATAAAATCCATGTATATCTTGAAAAATCATCTATTACTACAAAGCCATATCTTTTTCCTCCAAGACTAGTAGTTAAAATAGGTCTAAACAAATCCATATGAAGTAATTCTAGAGGCCTAGTAGTTGAAACAATATTTTTGGATTTGAAAGATGATTTTGTTTGTTTATCAAGTTGGCACTTTTTATAAATTTTATCCTTTTCAAAATTGATTTTGGGCAAACCCTTTACTAAATCAAGTTTAATTAATCTTGCTAGTGAGTCCATACTTTCATGACCTAATCTATTATGTCAAATCCAACTTGATTCATTTAGCTTAGCATTCATAGCAACAAGACAATCAATATTCTCATTTTTAAGATCATCAAGATCAACAATGTAAACATTTTCATATCTTTTTCCTACGAACTTAACGCTTTCATCTACAGAGCTAGTTACAATGCAATGAGATGATTTGAATGAAACATTAAAGCTCTTATCATAAAATTGACTTATACTAAGTAAGTTATGCGTTAGTCCTTCAACATATAAGACATCTATGCTAGTAGAAGGTGTTATCAAGATATTACCGAGACCAATGATTATTTCTTTACCATTGTCTCCAAATGTTACAACACCTCCATCTTTAGCTTCAAGAGAAATAAATTATGATTTATCTCCCATCATGTGTCTCGAGCATTCACTATCAAGGTACCACCTTCTTTTAGCTCTTACGGATGCCAAGCACACCTACACAAGTAATCAAGCAAACTTAGGTACCTAAGCTAACTTGGGTCCTTTGGGATTAGCACAAATGGCTCCTTTTGGAACCCAAACTTGCTTTACTTTTGTTTTGCTTGAATTAAAGGTTTTGCATTCAATAAATTTATGTCCAATTTTATTGCATTTGTAACATATAATTCTTCTACTATAATTTTGAGATTTTGCATATACATTTTCTAATGACTTTTGCTTTCCTGATGTATCATATCCTATACCAATTTTATCAAGAACCATATTTTTATTTTCAATTATTGTTTGCAGTTTTTTAGAGCTTAACGTATATCTATCTACTATGGATCTTAATCTTACCGGTTCATCTTATAAAGATATAATCTTTTCATTTGATTCATCTAGATTAATTTATAAATTCTTCACATTTTCTTCTATTTGAAATTTATCTTTACTTAAGGATTGATTCTCTTTCTTTAGTACCTTATTCTTACGTAATAGCTTTTTAAAGTCATTAACTAAATCATTGAAAGCATCATACAATTCTTCAAAAGTAAAATCTAAAATTAAAATATTATCATTTATCTCATCATCACTATGTGCCATAAGACAAAGGTTTGCCTTTTCTTCTTTTTGATATTCTTCCTCACTTGAAGAAAAGTCCTCATCATTGCTCTTTGTGGCTTTGTATGCTTTCTTCTTTATTTTCTTGGAGCTTTTCTTTAACATTGGACAATCCATCCGAAAGTGTCCAGGCCTTTTGCGTTCATAGCAAATAGATGGTTGTTCTTTCTCTTTTTCTTTCTCTTTGCTACCTTCTCCCTTATTAAACTTTTCTTAGGTTCAAATCTCTTCCTTCTTCTCATTAATTTTTTAAATCTTCTAGCTATCATGGCCATCTCCTCATCATCTTCCAAACTCTCTTTGGAATCATTTTTTTCATATGGATGGCAGCAGCTTTAAGTGCAATGCTTTTCTTTTTCTTTACTTTCTCTTCTCTTTCTTGGTTCATGTTCAGCTTGTGGGTCATGAGTGATCCAATTAATTCCTTCAATGCTAGAGTGTTTAAATCTTTCGCCTCTTAAATGGCAGTCACCTTTGGCTCCCAATTCTTTGGCAAAAACCTAAGAATTTTATGCACAACATCGCTGTTAGCATAATCTCTTCTAAGACTTTTTAAACCATTCAAAATATCAGTGAACCTAGTGAATATTTCAATGATGGTTTCATGTGGTTCCATTTTAAATAGCTCATAGTTATGTACCAACATATTTATCTTAGATTTCTTGACTTGATTAGTCTCCTCATAGGTGACTTCAAGACTATTCTAGATTTCTTTGGTCGATGAACACGTTGATATCCTATTAAACTCATTAGCATCCAAAGCACAATATAGAACATTCATCACTTGTGCATTAAGTTGAGCCTTCTTTTTGTCATGTTCATCCCAATCTTTTTTTGATTTTGGGATGGACACTCCATTAACAGTAATTGTTGGTGTGTGAGGTCCTATCATTAAGACATTTCACATATCATAGTCTTTTACTTGGATAAATATCCTCATTCATGCTTTCCAATATGTGTAATTAGTTCCATTGAACAGTGGAGGTCTATTGGTTGATTGCCCCTCAACCAATGGAGTTCCAATTGGGGTTGCCATATGATTTTCAGCTCTTTGATAGCTTGATCAACAACTAATATTGGAGCATGCGCTCTGATACCACTTGTTGCCCAAGTATGGCTTTCCAAGAGGGGGGGTGAATTGGGTATTTTAAATTTTAAGCTTATGATGTAAGTAGATTAATCTAATTAAATGCCAACAAATGAGCTATGTAATGTGCAGTGAAGAAAATCAATAAAATAGTAATATGCAATCACAAACACAATAATTTTATAATGGTTCGGTGCCAAACTCAGCACCTACATCCACTCCCTAAGTAAACCACTTAAGAATTCAACTATAATCACTAGACTTGATTACAATCTAATTATCTTACTCGGGCTCACAATCCAACTTAGTTGGTTTTGACCATGGTTCACCAACCACAACCATACGATAATTATTCTTTTAGGCTAACAATCAATTTCGATTGGTTTTTACTTTGGCTTACCAATCACAACCATACAATGTCCAACTCTAAGCTTGGACCAACCCAAGTTTCTCACCCCAAGAAACTTGAAATAAAAATGAATAGTACAATAAGGAAAACAAAAATAAACTCTTGAAGCTTAGGAGAAGAAAATCTGGAAGCTTAGCTTGTAGGCATGATTTCTTCTCTTGAATGCTTGAAAGAAGGAGTTGATCTTCAATGGTGATGGCCTAACTTCTCTCTGATTCATGATATTGAAAAGATAAGGGTAACACTAAAAAGTACTCTTTTCTTTTCACTATTAAGCTCAACACTTGAAGGACTGAAAATCTGCTTGAAAACTCTCTCTTGTATGTTCAAAAGTTATTTTTCATGTCTCAAGTATTTTCTTAAGTATCCTTTATGTTTTCCACCATTACAATTTATCATCATAGGCTTCTGAAAGTGATCTAGGCATTGGAAGACCCAAAATAGCTGTTGAAAGACGTGTGGAGTGAAAAAGCTGCAAAACTGACAACTAGCTATTACAAGCACTAGGCCAGCTACAGTTTTAAACTGAGTCGGCTCAGTCCAAACTAGGTCGGCTTAGTTTTCAGCTGGGTTAGCTCAGTCTCAGAAATTCTAAAATATTATTTCTATCTTCTTCTATTGTCTGAGACTAAGATGGCTCACTTTATGACTGGGTCGACCTAGTTCCACAAGGTTGGCTCAATTTTTAGTTGGGTTGGCTCAGTCCCCTAGGTCAAAAAAAATTCAATCTTTCTATCTTTTCTTTCACTAAGACAAGGATGGCTCAGTCTCGGACTGGGTCCGTCTAGTTTGCATGCCAAGCGTACCAAACACTATTTGTGACCATTTCTTCTCTAATTTACTATGTAGGTTAGATTTGCCTTTTTGCCTTGATTTATCCTTAATTAAAATCTCTTGAAAGATGATTTCAATTTGAAATGTTCATCTAAAATCTTGAATATCTAATGAATGGGTACACTTGGTGTTTGTGAGCACTTGAGATTTATAGCTATACATTCTCATAAACAATGTTAGTAATATAACAATTTATACTCAAATACTTTTGCTATCATCAAAATCAATCTATAGTCAACATATAGTTTACTTTTAGTTTATGTGCCATAAAAGCTTATTTATATTGGTAATATTATATGACTGCTCATATGAGAGTGTGTCAAGGGACTACACATTTGAGAGTGTGTCATAATGGAGGGACTGCTCATTTAAGAGTATATCATGGGACTGCTCATTTAAGAGTATACCATGATAGAAGACTGCTCATCTGAGAGTGTGTTATGGTAGGGTACTGAAGGAAAATCTTGATTTCCTGGACCAGGTTCGTTCAGATCTGATCAGATCAAGAGATATATTTCAAAAAAAATTTTCTTTGATCCTAATCAGATCTGGGATGTTTTAGATTTGATTCTTATTATTTTAATAATTAAAATAAAATTAGATAAATTAAATCAAATTTAATTATCTTAAAGCGGATAATCCTATTACCCATTGATGATCCTATAAGCAGCGGAAGGTTCTGGATCTAGCCACGCAAGTGCCTGGTCTCTACCGGTATCCACTCGGACTAGATCTGGAGATCCTCTTTTTTTCTATCATGTCTCTAAAAATTAGATCTGGATTTGATCTAGGGGATCTTCAAAACTTCTTTTGAAGATCAGCAGTTGTCCTTTGCAGCAGTGCAGCCTTCAAGCTTTCAATCGCCTTTTCTCTCGTCTGGATTGCACCAACCAAGAATCCAAACCTCTTTGGATGTGGAGAGGAGAGGGAGAAGGTGCTTTGGCATGGAGGAGGAGAGGAGAAGCAGCCTTGGGGCATGGAGAATTGTGATTTTCAATCTTAATTTGAGTTGGGCGTAGGGTCTTATTTATAGACTAAGCGTGATCCAACTCCTCTTCTTCCCAACCAATCACAACTCTTTGTGAAATCAGATCTAAATCTGATTGGTGGGAATAGAGTCCCCTGGATTCCTCCTTAGAGGGCACCTAAGACCAGTCAAAGTTGGTTCTTAGGAGAACTCTAATTGGAATCCAAAAAGGAGATGGAGTCCCTATCCAACAGGGACTCCTGGGCGCCTCCAACTTGGGCACACGCCAAGGGTGGCGTGCGCCCTCCTCCTTGCCAGGTTCTGGATAGGGGGACAAGCCCCCACCAGCTCTCCAATAGGTGCGTGACATGTGGACAAAAGTCAAAGTATCAATGGTCAACATTTGACCAGTCAAAGGTCAACTTTTGACCAAAGTCAAAGAACGAGAAATGGCAGGTGACCAAAAATGGCAGGTAATGTCTTACAAAATAAGACAATCTTTTCTAACTTGGACAAGCTCTAGTCAGACAAAGTGAAGGCCTCTGATCGAGCACAAACTCCTTTGGCTCAGTCAGGACAACTATTTATGATAGTAAAAGAAGAACGTTAGGTTCAATCGAGTGCTAGCACGATTTTCTTGAACCTAATTGAATCTCATTCAGATCAATTGAACTAGATCAGTTCAATTGATGATCACCAGATTCAAACCCTTGTTTGTGTGACCCTAGTTAGGTTCAGTTCTGTATGGTAATGGGATATGTCATGATCTCTATCATCGACATCATCGAAACTCCTTTCGATGGATCAGAACTCTTCTGATTCGAACAGCTAGAATGATCGATCATCTAAATCATTCTAATTGCTCCCAAAATCCACCAGTGACACCTAGCAGTATATGGTGGCAACCCATCAGAGCTGAATGCGAACCTCTTGGTGCAGCTACCTGTGTGATTAAGTTCTTCTATCTTGAGCCCCGATCAGATTAGGGTTAAGGTGAACTCGTCAAACCCTAGTCTCTGTCATATGATGTAATCATTCGATTCAAGTCCAATGTGAAAACCTAAATAGAAACTCTTTCTATTATTTCACTCTACCATGGCCATGGGCTTCTGGACTTGATTCTCATGATCATCATAGGGCTGCTCCTCTACCACCGAGGTAGATAGATTCCATCTTGATGCTATCCAGTTCCTACAATGAACATGCTATAGCCAACATACACCTCAGGGTTCCGAATGGCTAGGAGATCGAGTAATGGTGTAGTCAAACTATAACACCCTCAAGGTGAACTGCCGATGCACCTCAGGTCAAAGAACCAGACACACTACTGCAGCATCGAGTCAGTCATTGACGAGAAGGTAGACTCCCTAATGACTACTCGAGGATGGTCACGCTCAGTGCCCTCATTCTCTAATGAGTACCTATACTCTCGCTTCGATGTCTCCACACCATAGACTCAAGACTCATCTACTAAAGAGAAGTGATTGTACACCAACCTTCTGGATCAATCACCATCCTCGTGATGATCCTATGGTCGGGAGCATTTTATGAGTTAATAATGATTATTCATGTCTTAAATTTTCAACTCTTGAAAATATGAATTATCATTACCATTAACTCAAAGGATGTATCACAGACACTAAATACACATATGTGATAGAAAATAACCCATTTTATTGATATTAGTCAAAATTATAATTTTGCCCCTAGAAGTGTATTACAAGTGTCAGCCAATTCTGGCTTCTAGGGCACATATATCTAACAATCTCCCACTTATCCTAAAGCCAATTGGCTACAAGTCTAAGTCCCATCTTCTCAAGGTGGGCTTCGATCTTCTGCTGGCCCAACGGCTTTGTAAGTGGGTCTACCACATTATCTGTGGAGTTGACTCTCTTGACCTCGACATAACCCTTCTCGAGGTAATCGTGGATGAGGTGGTATCGCCGCTCAATGTGCTTGGATTTTTGGTGAGACCTCGGCTCCTTAGCAAGGGCTATGGCTGCCATTGTTGTCGCAGTATAGAGGAATGGCATCTGATGGCATTACTCCAATTTCTGTAGCAAACTTCTTATACCAGAATGCTTCCTTCGTAGCCTCTGATGCAGCGATATATTCTGCTTCCATGGTGGAATCTGCTATCACGGTTTGCTTGGAACTCTTCCAGCTGACAGCACCACCATTGCACACAAACAGACTCCCAGATGTCGACTTTCGATCATCTACATCGGACATGAAAATCCGAGTCTGTGTATCCCTGGACTTGGAGTTCTCCGTTACCAAAGACCAACATCATATCCTTAGTTCTTCTCAAGTACTTAAGGATACATTTCACAGAAGTCCAGTGTTCTTCACCTGGATTTGACTGATATCTGCTTGTGACACTCACAGCATGGGCTATATCAGGTCGTGTACATAGCATGGCATACATGAGGCTCCCTATTGCAGAAGCATAAGGGATCTTGCTCATGCGTTCTATTTCCTCAGGTGTGCTAGGGCACATCTTCTTGGAAAGATGAATACCATGTCTGAAGGGTATTAATCCCCTCTTAGAGTTTTTCATACTAAACCTCTTTAGTACTTTCTCTATGTACATCTTCTGTGAAAGTCCTAGCATCCTATTCGGTCTATCCCTATAGACCTTAATTCCTAGAATAAAGGATGCTTCACCTAGGTCTTTCATGGAGAATTCCTTGGACAACCATATTTTGACTGTCGTCAACATGGGAATATCATTCCCAATAAGGAGGATGTCATCCACGTACAATACGAGGAAGACAACAGCGCTCCCACTGACCTTTTTGAAAACACATGGTTCCTCTTCATTTTTGATGAAACCAAATATTTTGATCACATCATTGAAATGAGTGTTCCAGCTCCGAGATGCTTGCTTAAGTCCATATATGGACCTTTGCAGCTTGCAAACCTTGTGATCAGTATCACTGGATGTGAAACCTAGCGGCTGTTCCATATAGATATCTTCCTCAAGATATCCATTCAAGAATGCCATTTTCACATCCATTTGCCATATTTCATAATCGAAATAGGCTGCAACGGCAAGCAATGTGCGGATGGATTTTAGCATAGCCACTGGAAAAAAAGGTATCCTGATAGTCAATGCCTTCACGTTGACTATAACCTTTTGCCACTAGTCTAGCCTTGAATGTCTCCACATTCCCATCTGCACCAATCTTTCTCTTGAAGATCCATTTACACCCAATAGGTACTATACCTTCTGGTGGATCTACCAAGGTCCAGACTTGGTTTGAGTGCATCGAGTCAATTTCTGACTGCATTGCCTCTAGCCATTTCTCGGAGTCGATATCTGATATCGCCTCGTTGTAGGTTTTGGGATCATCACCATGAGCACCATTACCTACGAGGAACATTTTCTCTACTTCCTCTGAAATAATACCTAAGTATCTTTCAGGGGGATGGAAAACTCTTTCCGATCTACGAGGTGGAGGAGGTAGTGTTCTTATTGGCTCAACCTGATTTGGTTCCAATTGGTCCTTAGCTCATTGTACTTGTGAGACTTTCTCATCAAGCTTAATCTGCTTTCCAATGCCGCTATCTTGAATAAACTATTTTTCAAGAAAGATGGCATGTCGACTCACAATCACATTGTGGTCTTCTGGAATGTAGAAATAGTATCCTAATGACTCTTTAGGATATCCTATGAATCGAGCTCTAAAGGACCTAAACTCTAACTTGTCCGCTTGTTGTCTTTTGACATGAGCCTGGACAACCCCAAATTCTGAGATGACTCAGACTTGGTTTCTTACCGTGCCATATCTCATACGGTGTGGTAGGAACGGTCTTAGAGGAAAACCCTATTCAGTAGATAAATTGAAGTTAACAATGAATATCCCCAAAGAAAATTAGGAAGGTCTGTGAAGCTCATCATGGATCGGACCATATCCAATAGAGTCCGATTTCTCCATTCTGAAATTTCGTTGAGTTGAGGTGTTCCTGGTGGAGTCCATTGAGAGACTATGCCATTTATCCTTGAGATAGTCTAAAAATTTCCGGCTAAGGTATTCACCTCCTCGATCTGATCGAAGAACCTTAATGGGTTTTTCCAAGTTTATTTTTCTACTTCATGTCTGAATTCTTTGAACTTTTCAAAAGCTTCAGACTTAGTGTCTCATAAGATACACATACCCATACCTAGATAGATCATCGGTAAAGGTAATGAAGTAGACAAAATTGCCTCTAGCCGGCACATCAAATGGGCCGCACACATCAGTATGTACTAGGGCAAGGAGATCTGTGGCCCTTCTCCCCATGTCCAACAAAAGGGAGTTTAGTCATTTTGCCTTGAAGACAAGATTCACAAGTTGGATATGACTCGGAAGTCAATGGACTCAATAGCCCATTTTTCTCCAATTTGTTGATCCTATCTTCTGCTATATGACCTAATCTTAGGTGCCATAGATATCTGTCGTTTGGACTATCCCTAGGTCGTTTGGCATTCACGTTTTGCTTGA
>QRFJ01005270.1:0-14273 GCA_006176705.1 Cocos nucifera | reverse complement strand
TTTAAAGAGTATAAAAATTTAAGACTATATCATTATTAACTCATAAAATGCTTCGACCATACAGGAATCATCGGGAAGATCTGTGATTGATGCCGAAAGGTTGGTACAATCATTCTCTTTAGTAGAAAGTCTGAGTCTATGTGTGTGGAACTCGAGAGCCAAAAGTACAGGTACTTGTTAGAGAACGAGGGCACTGAGCGTGACCCTTCGAGTAGTCATTAGAAAGTCTACCTTCTCGTCAATGATTTGTTAGATATTTGTGCCGTAAAAGCTAGAATTGGCTGACACTTGTAATACACTTCTAGGGGCAAAATTATAATTTTCACTAATATCAATAAAATAGGTTATTTGTATCAACATATGTGTATTTAGTGTCTATGAATACATCCTTTGAGTTTAATGGTAAGATAATTCATATTTTCAAAAGTTGAAAATTTAAGACATGAATAATCATTATTAACTCATAAAATGCTTCCGACCATAGGATCATCAACGAGGATGGTGATTGATCCGAAAGGTAGGTTGACAATCGCTTCTCTTTAGTAAATGAGTCTTGAGTACGATGTGGAGACACATAGCGAGAGTAACGGTACTCATTAGAGAATGAGGCACTGAGCGTGACCACTCGAGTAGTCATTAGGGAGTTCTACCTTCCGTCAATGACTGACTGATGCTGCAGTAGTGTGTCGTTCTTTGACGATGAGGTGCATCGATAGTTACCTTGAGGTTATTATAGTTTGACTACACATTACTCGATCTCCTAGGCATTCAGAATCCGATGTATGTATGGCTATAGCATGTTCATATGTAGAAACTGGATTGACATCAAGATGAACTATCAACGGTGGTAGAGACAGCCATATGATAATCATGAGAATCAGTCCAGAAGTCATGGCCATGCAGAGTGAATAATAGAAAGAGTTCTATTAGATTTTCACATCGACGTGAATTGAATGATTATATCGTAAGACTAGAAACTAGGGTTTGAACGAGTTTCACCTTAACCATAATCTGAATGGTCAGATAGAAGAACTTAATCACAAGTAGCTGGCACCAAAGGTTCGCTATCAGTCTGATGGGTTCCACCATTATACTGCTAGGTGTCACTGGTTGATTTTTGGAGCAATTTAGAATGATTTAGATGATCGAATGCAATATTAACTATTCGAATCAAAGAGAGTTCTGATCCAATCGAAAGGAAAAAGGGGGTTTTAATGATGTAATGATAAAGTCATGACATCATCTATTCATATAGAAATGAACCTAACTGGATCACACAAAATAAGATTTTTTGAATCTGGTGATATCATAGACGATACTATTCCATTCGCACTCTGATGAGTTCATTAGGTTCAAGACAAATCGTGCTAGCACTTGTAATTGAACTAACGTTCTTACATTGCTAATCAAAGAATAATAGTTGCTCCAGACTGAGCCAAAGAAGTTCTGTGCCAATCAGAGGCCTTCATATGGTCAGGTGACTGAGAGAGGTTGTCTATAAAGTCAGTTAATAGAAAGGAGGTTATCTTATTTGAGCAACATTACGTTGCCTGTTTGACTGCCATTTCTTTGTTTTGATGTTCAGTCAACACCTTTGTGGGTAAAATGGACAGATATGATGACTCTGAGTGACTTCTAATCCATCTAGGTTATGAACTGAAGGAGAGCTGCGGGGAGGCTGTCCGAACTGCCAAAATCTGGCAAGAAGAGGGCGCAGGAGTCCCTATTGGATAGAAACTCTATCTCCTTTTTGGGTTTTCAATTAGAGTTCTCCTAAGAACAATATCCATAGCGGCTGCACTTGACTGATCTTAGGGCGCCCTCTAAGAAAACTAGGGGACTCTATTCCATCCAATTACAGATTTAGATCTGATTTTCACCAAAGAGTTTGAATTGGATTGGAAGAAGAGGAGTTGGATCAGCTTAGTCTATAAATAAGACCCGCTGCGCCCACTCCAAATAAGACTTGAATTAACAAATTCCCACACCAAGGGCTGACCTTCTCCTCTTCCATCTATGCTAAACCCCACCTTCTCAGCTCTCCTCTTCCAACGTCCAAAAGAGTCTTCCGGAGCTTGGTTGGTTGGTGATCCAAATCAAAGAAAGACGACTGAATGCTAGAAGGTGCAACTACTGCATAGGACAACCTGCTGGATACTTCGAAAAGAGTTTTGAAGATCCTCCAGATTCAAGAATCCAAGATATTAATTTATTTGGAGATGTGATAGAGAAGAAAACGGATCTCTGATCCAGAACCCTGAGTGGATACCATAGAGGTCAGGCACTTATGTGTAGATCCAAACCTTCCAGTCGCTCGCTTACAAATATGAATTATTATTACCATTAACTCAAAGGATGTATCACAGATACTAAATACATATATGTGATAGAAAATAACCCATTTTATTTATTATAGTCAAAATTATAATTTTGTCCCTAGAAGTGTATTACAAGTGTCAGCTAATTCTGGCTTCTATGGCATATATATTTAACAATCTCCCACTTATCCTAAAGCTAATTGGCTACAAGTCTAAGTCCCATCTTCTCATGGTGGGCTTCGAATTTTTGTTGTCCCAACGTCTTTGTAAGTGGGACTGCCGCATTGTCTGCGGAGTTGACTCTCTTGACCTCGACGTAATCCTTCTCGAGGTAATCACGGATGAGATGGTATCGCCACTCAATGTGCTTGGACTTCTAGTGAGACCTCAGCTTCTTAGTAAGGGCTATGGTGCCATTGTTGTCATAGTACAGAGGAATGGCATTACTCCGATTTCTGTCGCAAACTTCTTATACTAGAATGCTTCCTTCGCAGCCTCTGATGCAGCGATATATTCTGCTTCCATGGTGGAATCTTCTATCACGATTTACTTGAAACTCTTTCAACTGACAGCACCACCATTGCATAAAAATAGACTCCCAGATGTCAACTTTCGATCATCTACATCGGACATGAAATTCGAATCTGTGTATCCCTAGATATAGAGTTCTCCATTACCAAAGACCAACATCATATCCTTAGTTCTTCTCAAGTACCTAAGGATACATTTCACAGAAGTCCAGTGTTCTTCACCTAGATTTGACTGATATCTGCTTGTGACACTCACAGCATGGACAATATCAGATCGTGTACATAGCATGACATACATGAGGCTCCCTATTGCAGATGCATAAGAGATCTTGCTCATGCATTCTATTTCCTCAAGTATGCTAGGGCACATTGATACGTACCATAAATTCATCAATAAAAGTATTAATTTATTAATTAATTTATATTAATTTTTAAGAATTATTAATCAATTTATATATAATTATTAAAAAATTCATATTTTTATTAATTAAAAAATTAATTAAAAAATAATAAAAATTAAAAAATAAAATTTTATTATCAATGAAAAGAGCTCATTTTTTTTTATCACAACGAAATAAATTTTGAGTAAAATGGAGCTAAAATGGAAAGGATATAAATTTTTAAAGAAATAAAATAAATAAAAATTAAATAAAAAAAGAAAATGGCTCAGCCGGCTCTGCAAGCCAAGCCACCAAGCCAAGCCAAGCCATCAAAGCTGACTCAGCCATTTAAGCCATCAGTTGGTCTACGATTCAGGCATAGACCGCCAGCTCAGCAGCAATCGATGAATCATAGAGCGACATGTGGCGGACCTGACCCTTAAAGGGTCTAAAGAAATTTATCGCGGCTCACAAGATATTTTGGTCTTTTCACTTAATGACAAGAGCACTGATTGGCTATGGTGTGCGATGCGGCTGGTCCACGCATCCATGGGAACAGTAATTGCATAATCGGATGGCTGTGGTTGATTGCGGTCAAGATCGGACGGTGGTAGTTACTTTCGAGTTTGATTCAAATTCTATCAGCGATCTGGCGCGATCCAATGGCCAGAAAATCAAGTGATGAAGATCCAACGATCCAGAATGCTCCCAACAGTGATCAAAACTCCTGATGCATGATTTGCAGCCAGATTTTCTCCATCAATGCGTGATCGAACGGCCAGAATTTAATCCGACCTGATCTGGGCCGATACTCATCTGATTTTGATGATTTTTAGATCGTTGGATTCCTATTGAATGGCTAGATTTCACCAAAATTACCAGAGTCATATCAGAACTATTTTGATTCAAATTTTATTTAGATTTCTTTATATTTTGATGATTACAAAGGCTATTAGTCCCATGTTGCCTTTAGAAATAAATATCCAACCTTCCTAACCCTATAAAAAGGATCCTAAGCCTCCAAAAATCAACATCTCAGGTCAAGGAAAAGCTTTGGTATAGGATGAAGCCAGGCTATGGGTTAATGGCTGCTTCAAAGCAATTGGTGCTGAGAAGAAGAACGGGGCTTCTACACCATCTTTCCACCAATGTCGATCCAAGATCAAAGATCAGCCTATTTTATTTTTTTTTATTTTATGTATTTAAATTATGAACTTTTAATGCAATATTTATTTTTATGCTCTTTAATTTTATGCTTTTTGTTTTTATTATAATTTGATTTCTATACTTTAAATTATTGCTTTGCAAGTAGATGCTAAGATCTAACTAATAGATCTTAGTACCAAGTTTAAATTCCTACACCTTTTAATTTTTAATTTTTTTATTTTTCAACTTCACTTTTGATCCCAAAACTCTTCTTTTTTTTTCTTTTTCTTTTGTAATCAAAGATTTCAAATCTAAAAATACTACCTTCCCTATGGATTCTACCCGACTCACTACTATCTATAAATTTTTAATTATTTTAAGAACTCGGATTAAACTGATAAACACGGTGTCTTAACGACAACATCACGTTCCTATCAAGTTTTTAGTGCCATTGCCGGGGAAGGCACGGACATTAAATTTTTTATCTTTTTGATTTTTTTATAAATAAATTATAAATAATTATTTTTTTTTTTATAAATATTGCTTGCTAATTTTTTTTATTATTTTATAGAAAAAAGATTAAAGAACAAAAATAATCAAGAGTTTTGCTTGGTAAGATCAATCCTAACCCAGTTCTCTTTCCTTTTTATTTTATTTATTTATTTATTTAATTTTTAAATTAATTTTAAAAAAAATATCCATTCAGACCTAATTAAAAGCCTTCTGATAAGATTAGAAATTCTAACTGCTCAAAGCATACATCATATTTATTTTTATTTTTATTTTTAATTTTTTTTGTGATTGCTGAAGGCAAGGTAAGCCTTTCAGAATTCAATTAGTTGCATGCATCTAGTTTAAATTGCATAGAACCCTTTGATTGAAAATTTTTTTTTGTGCATATTCATATTAAACCAAATTAAGGGCACAACCCAATTAAATAAGATAAGGTGGGGATTTGATCACCCTTCCTTGGCCCACAAACAACCAACCAGCATCCTGCATTGACCTAAGTCCTTTAATTTTAAAATCAATTAGACATCAACCCTAGGAACTCGAGCTCAATAGGATAAGAAATCCTAAGAGTTGAACCGGGTTAGGATAAGTCAATTTGACTGGTGTCTAGGAAAGTGGTTCAGGGACGACTGGGCCCGAAGGAAGGTGGTTTCTAATTGGTTCCGTTCGCTTACCTGGCCAAGCATAATTGGTGTCTAAGGCAAGCAACGGGGGGACTCCCACCGACCTTACACTTACCTGGCTAGTTGATTGGCTAATCCTACACTTGGAGGGCTTGAAGGTGACCTTGGCAGTTAGGAGCTGTCTAGATCTAGGATAACCTTTAGTCAGGATTGATTGATCAACTTGATTGCTAACCAACATCAAACCTAATTAAACCTAATTCTTCTCTCTCTTCTTAGTTCTAGGACTCCTTAGGACCTCTTCTTTAGAACTCTTCTTTCTTTCTTCTTCTTTCTCCTCTAAAAATAAAATAAAATAAAATAAAATAAAAATTAAATTTAACTAACTAAAAAATATTAAAAATAATAATTAAATTAAATTAAATTAAATTAATAAATAAAATAATTAATATAATAAAATAATAAAAAATTCTAAAAAATTCTAAAAAAAATTTTTTTGAATAACACGATAGGGTTGCACTAGTGCATGCACGGTAGAAAATTGCTTTACCTGATCTAGTTGAACCCAACCATAAAATTAAAAGGCTGAATTGTATTAAATTCGATAACCAAATGACTGAAAATTTTAGAGAACCACCTAAGCAGATGAAAGAATACTTTATTCCTTCTACCTATAACCCATCGACTTGTATCCAATTACCTGAAATTCATGCTACCCACTATGAGATCAAGCCGACTACAATCCAGATGCTTTCCATCTTTCTTATGGGAACATCAATGAAGATCCTTATAAACATCTGGATGAATTCTTAAAAATCTGCTCTACGGTGAAAATTCAAAATTTAACTAATGATGCCCTTAGACTAATTTTATTTTTCTTATCATTAAAAGACAAAGCCAAGTACTGGCTTGGGACAATAGGAAGATCAATTAAAACTTGGGCTGACTTGCAAAGTGAATTTCTTAAAAAATTTTACCCCATAGGCCGAACCAATACTATGAGGTGAGCTATCACTAGATTTGCTCAGCTTCCAGGGAAACAGATTCACGAGTCATGGGAGAGACTTAAGGAACTTCTTAAAAAATGCCCACACCATGGTTTGTCTAAGTGGCAAATAGTTCAAGCTTTCTATGAGGGTTTAGGAGACCAATACAGACAGATAGTAGATGCATCCTGTGGAGGTGCATTCATGAACAAGAGTGAGGACGAAGCCTATACCTTATTTGAAATCCTGAGTGAAAACTCAATTAACCATGCTTCATTGTCTTTCCACCAAACCTGGGCAGGGATCCATGAATTTAAACATCTAGAATCTAGTCATAAGACTGATTTAAATTTGATAAATAAAGTGGACTTTCTTGCTCAAAAATTAGATCAAGTCCTAACCCTAGGTCAACAATCTCCTGCACAATTCACATCATCTTCTAATTATCAGAAGATTTGTTCAATCTGTGCTAGCCCAACCCATCATGTGAGTGAATGTCCTATGACTGCACAGTTTTCATCTTTTATCCAAGAACAAGTCCAAGCTGCTAAAGGCTACTCCAAGTCGGTTAATGATCCATTTTCAAATTCATATAATCTAGATTGGAGCAACCACCATAATTTTTCTTGGACATCTCAACAGACTCAGGCTCAGACCCAAATTTTATCGGTACAAAATTATCAAAATAGATCCCAATACCAAAATTATGCCTATAATAGAGGTCAGCCTAGTAAGCTTTTTTAGCCACCATATCATAATCAGCCCTCATACCCACCTCCTCAACAAACCAACCTAGCCGATGATAAATTCAATCAACTTCAACAATTAATTCTAACTCAACAGCAATCAATCGCCAGACTAGAAGCTCAAATAGGATAATTAGTTGAGTCTAACATGAGGAGAGAACTAGATCAATTACCGAACCTACCAATTTCAAACAATCCCACCTAATGTCTACCAACTGAAGGAAAATCCTGATTTTTCAATCTAGGTTCGTTCAGATCTGATCAGATCAAGAGATATATTTTAAAATTTTTTCTCTTTGATCTATATCAGATCTGAAATATTTTAGATCTGATTCTTATTATTTTAATAAATAAAATAAAATAAAGATAAATTAAATCAAATTTAATTTATCTGATTTGGGTAATCCTATTATCCGTTGATGATCCTATTTGCAGCGGAAGGTTCTGGATCTAGCCATGCAAGCGCCTGGCCTCTACCGGTATCCACTCGGGCTAGATCTGGAGATCCTCTTCTTCTCTATCATGGCTCCAAAAATTAGATCTGGATCTGATCTGGAGGATCTTCAAAACTTCTTTTGAAGATCAGCAGTCGTCCTTTGCAGCAGCGCAGCCTTCTAGCTTTCAGTCGCCTTTCTTTGATCTGGATTGCACCAACCAAGGTCCAAAACTCCTTTTGGACGTGGAGAGGAGAGGGAGAAGGTGAGTTTGGCATGGAGGAAGAAGGGAGAGGCAGCCTTGGGGTGTGGGGTTTCTTAAACTTCTATTAGAATCTGAGTTGGGTGCAGGGTCTTATTTATAGACTGTCTGTGATCCAACTTCTCTTCTTCCCAACCAATCACAACTCTTTATGAAATCAGATCTAAATCTGATTGGTGGGAATAGAGTCCCCTTAGATTCCTCCTTAGAGGGCACCTAAGACTAGTCAAAGTTGGTTCTTAGGAGAACTCTAATTGGAATCCAAAAAGGAGATGGAGTCCTTGTCCAACAAGGACTCCTAGGCACCTCCAACTTGGGCACATGCCTAGGGTGGCGTGCGCCCTCCTCCTTGCCAGGTTCTGGCAGGGGGACAGGCCCCCACCAGCTCTCCAATAGGTGCGTGACATGTGGTCAAAAGTTAAAGTGTCAATGGTCAACATTTGACCAGTCAAAGGTAGACTTTTGACCAAAGTCAAAGAACAAGAAATGGCAGGTGACCAAAAATGGCAGATAATGTCTTACAAAATAAGACAATCTTTTCTGACTTGGACAACCTCCAGTCAGACCATATGAAGGCCTCTGATTGAGCACAAACTTCTTTGGCTCAAACAGGATAACTTATTTATGATAGCAAAAGAAGAACGTTAGGTTCAATCGAGTGCTAGCACGATTTCCTTGAACCTAATTGAATCTCATTCAGATCAATTGAACTAGATCAGTTCAATTGATGATCACCAAATTTAAACCCTTATTTGTGTGACCCAGTTAGGTTCAGTTCTGTATGATAATGGGATATGTCATGATCTCTATCATCGACATCATCGAAACTTCTTTCGATGGATCAGAACTCTTCTGATTCGAACAGCTAGAATGATCGATCATCTAAATCATTCTAATTGCTCCCAAAATCCACCAGTGACACCTAGCAGTATATGGTGGCAACCCATCAATGAATGTCTCTTTGCAGCTACCTGTGTATTAAGTTCTTCTATCTTAGCTCGATTAGGGTTAAGGTAAACTCGTCAAATCTCTTGAGTAATCATTGTTTGTGATAAGCATCATAAATTCACCAATAAAAGTATTAATTTATTAATTAATTTATATTAATTTTTAAAAATTATTAATCAATTTATATATAATTTTTAAAAAATTCATATTTTTATTAATTAAAAAATTAATTAAAAAATAATAAAAATAAAAAAAATTAAAAAATAAAATTTTATTATCAATAGAAAGAGCTCATTTTTTTGATCACAACGAAATAAATTTCAAGTAAAACGGAGCTAAAATGAAAAAGATATGAATTTTTAAAAATATAAAATAAATAAAAATTAAATAAAAAAGAAAACGGCTCAGCCGGCTCCGCAAGCCGAGCCACCAAGCCAAGCCGAGCCACCAAGCCAAGCCAAGCCATCAAAGCCGACTCAGCCGTTGAAGCCATCAGCCGGTCCACGATCCAGGCGTGGACCGCCAGCTCAGCAAAATCCGGCGAATCAGAGCTTGCCACGTGGTGGACCTAGACCCCTTAAAGGGTCTACAGAAATTTATCGCGGCTCACAAGGGTAATTTAGTCTTTTCGCTCGACAACAGAGGCGCTGATTGGTTGCGGTGTGCGGTGCGGCCGGTCCACGCGGTCCATGGGAACAGTGATTGCGCGATCGGACGGATGTGGTTGTTTGCGGTCAGGATCGGACGGCTGTGGTTGCTTCCGAATTTTATTCAGCTACAGAACATCACGCGGATCACCATCGGATGGCAGCGCTCGATCCAGGCGATGATCCGACGGTCCAGAAAGCTGCCGACGGTGATCAAGACTCTCCGAAGCGCGTGATTTGCGGCCAGATTTCCTCGATCAAGCGCGATCCAACGGCCAGAATTTAATCCGACCCGATCTGAGCTTGATCTGCATCCGATTTTGATGATTTTTGGACCGTTGGATTCCTATTGAATGGCTGGATTTTATCAGATTTATCAGAGTCATATCAGAGCTATTTTGATTCAAATTTTATTCAATTTTTTGATGATTACAAAGGCTATTAGTCCCATATTGCCTTTAGAAAAAAATATCCAGCCCTCCTAGCTCTATAAAAAGGACCCCAGGCCATCCAAAAATCAATATCTCCGATCAAGGTGAAGCTTTGGTACAGGGCGAAGCCAGGCTATGGGTTAAAGGCTGCTTCGAAGCAACGGGTGCCGAGAAGAAGAGCCGAGCTTCTACACCATCTTTCTGCCAATGCCGATCCAAGATCAGAGATCAGGCTATTTTATTTTATTTCTTTTTTTTTAAATTTTATGTATTTAAATTCTAAAATTTTAATTAATAAAAATTTTATTTTTGCATTTTAATTTCTTACTTTTTATTTTTATTGTAATTTAATTTCTGCACTTTAATTATTATTTTTTATTTTATTGCAAGTAGATGCTAAGATCTAACTAATAGATCTTAGTACCAAGTTTAAATTTCTGCACCTTTTAATTTTTGCTTTTAATTTTCCGACTTCACTTTTGATTCTAAAAAAAATCTCTTTTCTTCTTTTCTTTTCAAAAATCAAAGATTTCAAATCTAAAAACACTACCTTCCCTGTGGATTCGACCCGACTCACTGCTATCTACGCATTTTCAATGATTTTAAGAAGTCGGATTAAACTGATAAACACGGTGTCTTAACGACAACATCGCGTTCCTATCAAGTTTTTGGCGCCGTTGCCGGGAAAGGTTTTTGATTTTTGATTTTGATTTCTTTGATTTATTAAAAATAATTTCGGCAAACGCATCAAGTTTTTGGCGCCGTTGCCGGGGAAGGCACGGATATTAAATTTTTGATCTCTTTGATTTTTTTATAAATAAATTATAAATAAAATTTTTACTTTCTTATAAATATTGCTTGCTAATTTTTTTTATTATTTTGTAGAAAAAGAGATTAAAGAACAAAAAGAATCAGAAGTTTTGCTTGGTGAGATCAATCCTAACCCTAGTACTCTTTTCTTTTTATTTATTTATTTATTTATTTTATTTTTAAATTAATTTAAAAAAATATTCATTTAAACCTAATTAAAAGCCTCATGATAAGATTAGAAACCCTAACTGTTTAGAGCATGCATCATATTAGTTTTATTTTTATCTTTATTTTTATTTTTATTTTTTTTGGTGATTGCTGGAGGCAAGGTAAGCCTTTCAGAATTCAATTAGTTGCATGCATCTAGTTTAAATTGCATAGAACCCTTTGATTGAATTTTTTTTTTTTTGCATATTCATATTAAATCAAATTAAGGGCACAACCCAATTAAACAAGATAAGGTGGGGATTTGATCACCCTTCCTTAGCCCACAAACAACCAACCAACATCCTGCATTGACCTAAGCCTTTAAATTTTAAAATCAATTAGACATCAACCCTAGGAACTCGAGCTCAATAGGACAAGGAATCCTAAGAGTTGAACCGGGTTAGGATAAGTCAATTTGACTGGTGTCTAGGAAAGTGGTTCAGGGACGACTGGGCCCGAAGGAAGGTGGTTTCTAATTGGTTCCGTTCGCTTACCTGGCCAAGCACAATTGGTGTCTAAGGCAAGCAACGGGGGGACTCCCACCGACCTTACACTTACCTGGCTAGTTGATTGGCTAATCCTACACTTGGAGGGCTTGAAGGTGACCTTGGCAGTTAGGAGCTGTCTAGATCTAGGATAACCCTTAGTCAGGATTGATTGACCAACTTGATTGCTAACCAACATCAAACCTAATTAAACTTAATTCTTCTCTCTTCTTCTTAGTTCTAGGACTCCTTAGGACCTCTTCTTTAGAACTCTTTCTTTCTTTCTTTTTTCTCCTCTAAAAATAAAATAAAATAAAATAAAATAAAAATTAAATTTAACTAACTAAAAAATATTTAAAAAAATAATTAAACTTAATTAATAAATAAAATAATTAATCTTTAATATAATAAAATAATAATAAAAAAATATAAAAAAAATTCTAAAATTTTTTTTGAACCATACATTAGGGTTACACTAATACATGCACGGTAGAAAATTACTTTACCTGATCTAGTTGAACCCAACCATAAAATTAAAAGGCTGAATTATATTAAACCCGATAACCAAATGGCTGAAAATTTTAGAGAACCACCTAAGCAGATGAAAGAATACTTTATTCCTTCTACCTATAACCCATCGACTTGTATCCAATTACCTGAAATTCATGCTACCCACTATGAGATCGAGCCGACTACAATCCAGATGCTTCCATCTTTTTATGGGAACACCAATGAAGATCCTTATAAACATCTAGATGAATTCTTAGAAATTTGCTCTACGGTGAAAATTAAAAATTTAACTAATGATGCCCTTAGATTAATTTTATTTCCTTTATCATTAAAAGACAAAGCCAAGTACTGGCTTGGGACAATAGGGAGATTAATTAAAACTTGGGCTGACTTACAAAGTAAATTTCTTAAAAAATTTTACCCCATAGGCCGAACCAATACTATGAGGCGAGCTATCACTGGATTTGCTCAGCTTCCAGGGAACAGATTCACGAGTCATGGGAGAGACTTAAGGAACTTCTTAAAAAATGCCCACACCATGGTTTGCCTAAGTGGCAAATAGTTCAAGCTTTCTATGAGGGTTTAGGAGACCAATACAGACAGATAGTAGATGCATCCTGTGGAGGTGCATTCATGAACAAGAGTGAGGAAGAAGCCTATACCTTATTTGAAATCCTGAGTGAAAACTCAATTAACCATGCTTCGTTGTCTTTCCACCAAACCTGGGTAGGGATCCATGAATTTAAACATCTAGAATCTAGTCATAAGACTGATTTAAATTTGATAAATAAAGTGGACTTTCTTGCTCAGAAATTAGATCAAGTCCTAACCCTAGGTCAACAATCTCCTGCACAATTCACATCATCTTCTAATTATCAGGAGATTTGTTCAATCTGTGCTAGCCCAACCCATCATGTGAGTGAATGTCCTATGACTGCACAGTTTTCCATATTTTATCCAAGAACAAGTTCAAGCTACTCAAGGATACTCCAAATTGATTAATGATCCATTTTCAAATTCATATAATTCAGATTGGAGTAACCACCATAATTTTTCTTGGACATCCCAACAGACTCAGGCTCAGACCCAAATTTCACTTGAGCAAAATTATCAAAATTATGCCTATAATAATGGTCAGCCTAGTCAGTTTAACCAGCCATCATATTATAATCAGCCTTCATACCCACCTCCTCAACAGACCAATCTAGCTGATGATAGATTTAACCAACTTCAACAATTAATTCTAACTCAACAGCAATCTATCGCCAGACTAGAAGCTCAAATAGGATAATTAGTTGAGTCTAACATGAGGAGAGAACTAGATCAACTACCGAACCTACCAATTTCAAACAACCCACCTAATGACCACCAACCACCTGGATTAAATTATCAATCTAATGTTTCATCTAAGAATCCCCAATTTGAGAATACCAAAGTAATTCCTGAACTTAAAAGCTATAGGATTCTTATGGACCCATACCAAGACCAGGTGAGAGAGGCTAGTACTGATGCTAGCCAAAATAAAAATTTAGAGGAACTGGTTAGTACTGAGACTAACCACATAGAAGAACCCAAGCCAGGAATTAGTACTGATGCTAGTTCCAGTTTAAATGAGATAGAAATAAGGGAAAAAGAGAATAGATGATTTACCCGAGACTTATAAACCTAATGTCCTATTCCCTTCAACCCTAGAAGCTGGTTCTTCTTATAAAAATCAAGAAGGCATGTAATGAAATGTCAATGGAGTTGTTTAAGCAAGGATCACATTAATTTACCTCCAGAATTAAAACCGCCTTTAGTCACCATTCCAGCACCCATTGAATCAAACTTAACTCCTAATACAAAAACTCCATTCATGAGCATTTTAGAAGAACAAATAGGAGTAATTCTTAATAAACATGGGTCTGAGAATGGAATCATAAATTATATCCCTAAAATTAACAAAGAATATATCAATAATGGGATTATAAATCAACTTTCTGAGATTGGCAATCCAAAACCATTGGAATTTGTCAATCCAATATTCGACACAGGATAGTGAGCTGCATTGTGTCTGGCTGAAGACGGTAAACTTAGCGCTTGTTGGGAGGCAACCCAATATTTAGTTTTTATCTAATTTATCTTTTTAGTTTATTTTTTTTTAGGATAATTTGAATAAGTTGGAGGGAGAGCTCAAATTTTCAAAGGCATGTGCTGGACCAAAAAAATAAAAATATACTGAGTTAGGTGTATTCTTTCATGTTCTTTATTACATCCTTTATTTTTTCTTCTCCATTGAGGACAATGTCGATTAAGTT